>JANHZT010002511.1:142671-156703 GCA_032468215.1 Stegonotus admiraltiensis
ATAGAATAGAATAGAATAGAATAGAATAGAATAGAATAGAATAGAATAGAATAGAATAGAATTTTTTATTGGCCAATGTAATTGTAAAATTCACTGCTATATTTTTATATTCAACTACTTTAATAATTGCTGATCTAATTCTATTTAAGTTAATTAAGTTTCTTAAGTAATCAGATCTGTAAACAGCATATGATAATCTGCTTTTAATAGGCTGAAAAGTGATGGAAAATATATAATTTATATATGATGATGTATCTATTACATGAGGGAGAAACAACTTTAATAATACTGAATCAAGAATTATATAAATTCCTTTCCCCCCCTTAAACCTGTTATATCACTAGAAGAGATGAGAAAGGCATAGATAAACTAAGTGAATTCTAACTATTAAAGAGATTGAATTCCACATTTTGTATCACAGGAGAGTTAGTACAAATTGTACAAATACATCAGACTTATTAAATTCTAGTGTAATGATTCCAATTAACTTATCGGAAAGAATAGAACTTCTACATGTACTGTCATTTATGGAGTTTTATTTAAAATCCAGAATTTTAAAATAATAATTATTATTGCTTTGAAATATTCCGTGCCAATCCAGTGACTGCTGCCTAGTTAAACTTAAATAGCTTCCCAATGATGTTATGACCTGCTCATAACCACATAATGCTGCCATTGCAGAGGCATTGATTTTCAAATAAAATGGGAAATTAATTACAATCTTTTCTGAGTCAGATCTTTAAATAGACCTCCTGTTCAAGTTTTCTGGTGATGAAATGCTTGTTATAGCTATAAAAAGGGAAACTGTTCCTTCAGAACATTATATAAAATGCCTTCAGATTTTTTAGAATATTTTTTCTTTTGTGATCATAACATAAAATAATATTCATTTCTACTGTCCTAATTTAATTACTAAATTATTAGTAAGTAATTAAAAATAAACAGACTCTAAAAAGGCTGATGAGCTACAAAAAGCTACAAAATTAATAAATGAAATTACTTTTAATAAAAAGGAAACCACTAATCACAAGACTACATTATAATCTTTAATTTGGTACAATTTCTCTATTTACAGACTCCATCAATTTATTTTTTTAAAAATATACAGTAAATGTTCAGTAGACATATATACAGTAGATACTTTTGTGAAGTTAATCATAGCCAGTTAAGGAGTCTTGCTAAGTAGATGAGTAAGAATGGCAAGAAGGAATCCACATAAAAATTTTAGAAAAACATGGTTAGTATTTATAATACATTCAATCCACATGTCCAGTTTTACAGGTGAAATAGTATATTTGAGTGACTGCATCATTTCCAGCTTGGAATAATATTTAATTTAGCTTTGTTTAATAAAATGATTATATATAAAAATTTCTCAATCTTAATACATCCTTTTAAAAAGAATTTCAATTTAGTTTTAGAATTTGCTAGGAGCTTATAACCTATCGCAATAAATATTATATAAACATTAATTTTAATTTTGAGGCATTAGATTATCTACCTTTGAAAATTAATAGTTATACTATCCTATAAATTAATTAAGATATGACTATGAATTTGAAAATATCAGAAAATGTAAGAAATAGAGTGAAAGTACAGCTGTTTGCCTCTAAATTCTGGAGACATGCTCAGAAAGGGGTTGTGTCCCATTATTACAGTATTTCTCCAAAAAGAAGGCCGGGTCCTATTTTCTTTTGACCCCCGAAAAAACTGCTAGACCTTCTTTTTAGAGGGTTCTAATTATTGAGTCACCTCGTGGCAGTGGCACCAACAGCCCTGCCAGCAGGAGCCCGCTGCTGGCCCACTTCTGCGTCCGCTTGCCGCCACTCACCTTAGCCTCCATTTCACCTTCAGACGGCTGCCGGAAGTCATCTGTAGCCGATAACAGAGCTCCAGTTCAATCTGAAGCTCTATTATCAGCTGCAGATGCCTTCCGGCAGGCTTCTAAAGGTGAAACGGAGGCCAGGGCGATGCATGCGAGTGGCGGTAAGCAGCTGCAGAAGAACGCGAGGCAGGTGTCGGGGTGTGTGAGGCCTGGTAAGTAGGGAAGCTCCACCCCATCCCCATCCTTATTTTTTACCTGTGCCTTGCCCCACCCCCTGCACCCCGGGGTGGGAGCATCTTAATGAGGGCTAATTTTGTGGCTGGGCCTTAATTTGATCGCATGTGCTCAAAAACATGAGAGGACTTCTTTTCAAGGTAGGTCGTCTGTTTAGAGAAACACAGTATTATAAGTAACAATCATTGAAACAGCAGGGTTAACATTTATCTTCTGCTGTCCAGAATTCCAGGCACTTTGTTTAATTGTCTCAGTAATTCTTATCTTTATGGAATCGATTGATGGATGGATTGATTACATGCCAACAAGTTGCTTTGGGTTTCTAACCTGTTCTTTCAAGTCTCCCAATGGTGTAACTGAATCTATCCATCTTGTTGCTGGTCATCCTCTTCTTTCCTTTCCTCCCACCTTTTCCAGCATTGGAGCTTTTTCCAGAGAGCTGGATCTTTGCATAATGTGTCTGAAGTAGGATAATTTGAGCTTGGTCCTTTGTGCCTTGAGTGAGAATTCTGGGTTCTTTGATCATCCTTCAGTTTGTTTTATTAGATGCCCCTGATATTCTGAACATTACAGTTCAAAGGTGTAAAAACTCTTAATAGCCTGCTTCTCTAAAACTCATTTTCACTTCCATATAGTGTCACAGAATATACCATGGCTTGTACAGTTCTGATTTTTGTAAATATAGATACATCATGGCCTTTTCATAGCTTTTTAAACAATGCCAGCCTGTGGAATATTTCTGGGCTGCTTGTTCCTTTACTGTGGATGGTTGATCCTAAAAGTCAGAAACTATCCACCATTTCAATATCATCGTCAAATCTCTCTGCTATATTGTACATAATGATTATTATTTATACAGTAATTCTGGAAAACTAATATGGAAAGATGATGATTCAAACGAAGATTCTTTTGGCTTGCCATTCCATACAATTTTCCACTACCTGTTTCAATATTTATGCTGCACTGAGTTTTTTCTGCAGATAAAGTGTGCTTGGATGTAGTTCCTTTTCTTGAAGTATAGATTTCTTGAAGTTCTTACTATAGCATGTATCAATCCAACAAAATTTCCCTACCTCCCGTTTGATTGCTTTTTAAAAAAATGTTCACATTACAACAGAAACTAATTATGTTATATCTCCATGTACAATAGTACTGTGTTTCAGTGGCAGAAGATAAAATCAACAGGTTTTAAGTAGCCAAAGAATCTAGACTAGCTTTTAAGAAAACTGCTTTCAGAGCATTTGACGTATATGACTGGAATACTTTTAAAGATATAAATACTTTACTGAGAAGCTTTGAAATGATTAAAATGCCTCCTGGAAGATATTGTTTAAGTTTAAAAGGAACTTTGCCTCAATCTGAAAGTTAAATTGGATAAATTTTAAACTGCTTATTTCAATGACAGCATAATTTTGCATTTGAATTTCACCTAACAACAGCTTTATTGACATAAGAGTGTGTTTCAGTGTAAGAGAACCAATTCAAACAATTACTGGGAGTAGATATGGGACCATTCTTTACATTATTCCTTACACCTGGCCATGTGGCCCTAAGTTTTTGCTTCTTGGTTCTCAGTTCAGCTCTCGCTGTATTGTTCTAAAGATATTTTATTAGCATTCATTTGTTTTATATTCAACACTAAGAGATGAATAGAACAAATGAATAGTTCATCATGGTTTGAAAGCCTGAAAATGCAAAGCCTAATGTAGAAAAATAGTAGTCAACTTAATTTTAAAAGGCCAAGAACTGCAAGCTATATAACACAGAGTACTCTAGATTCATGGCAAAATTAAGACTCAATTCATTCAGGCTCCCCATATTTCAATTGGCTATCATTTGATTCCTTGCTTATTCTGTATTTCAAAAACTCTAATTTTCATTACAATAAGTTACATAAGATATACTGAAGTTCCACATGTAGTAGAGAAAAATAAATTAGGTCAGGAATGGCTTTTCTTCACCCACATAGCTAGTTTAAAATATTATATTTTAATATTATAGCTAGTTTAAAATATTTTAAACTTCATTTATTTAGACATATATTAAAAAGAATCACAGCATACATAATTGTGCAGTTTTGTTACCCTGCAGACTAACAGACTAATAATCTATTCTATAGATTTTTTAAAATTATCCATTTGCTTTGCAATCAAGTGTCAGAGTCCTGGGAAAACTTTGGAGAAAGATGTTTGCAAATATAAAATTAGAATAATCACAAGTAAAAAATAATAATTAAGATTGAATAAAAATAGATGAATCAAATGTAAACCTACTTTATAAATGATTTCTTGAACATTTTAAATAGAACCCAGTAATAAACATCAATATGTCTTCTATTTTATTACTTCATGTTTAATTTTATTTTTTTAGCAATCCCTTAGAACATAATTTCCTAAAGATCTTTCTCTTTTCTCAGCATATCGCTCTTCAGATTCTTCATTAAAGTTATCCATAAAACTTGATTGGTGTTTATTTTTTGCTCCTTCAAGAGAAACCTTATTGTTTGTGGATGGGTTGGGCAAAAAGAAAATATCAGTATATATGAATTGGTGGGTCCTTAACCTTTTGAATCATGGGGAATATCTTGTATTTTAATTAGCTGAAGTGCTTTTTTCATATTGACGTAAATGTCTCATGTAAGTATCTGTTTCAAGCAATAACATTTTTTAAAAAAAAACCTGAGAATCATGTTACAGATGGGTTTCTTGTTTCTTTATATCTTATTTTATTGTATTCTTTTTCAGTGCATCCATCGAGATTTAGCAGCGAGGAATGTTTTGGTTACTGAAAATAATGTCATGAAAATAGCTGACTTTGGGTTAGCTAGAGACATCAACAATATAGATTATTATAAAAAGACTACTAATGTAAGTGAATGGCAGTCTTATCACTTGATCCACTCTCTTTCTCCAGTGCCTCTAAGTAAGGCAAATGCATTCTTAATGGACTTTTTGTACAGCAGCCTAACTTTTAATCAAAGAATGAAAATAATAGGCAAGTGTGTAAGGATTCCTAACTCCTTTTTACTAGGAAGGGAAGGTTATCTGCTTACATAGCCTGAAAGAGTACATGTTACATGATGCTTTATAAAGGATAAATTTTAGTGGCTCTGTTTTTTATGGTGTCTGTTAAAACTGCAGAACATTCTTTCACTCTCAGTTTGTGGGTCTATTTGAGAGGGATAGAATTGTGGTCTCATATACACATACATGCCTATGCCGCTTTCTGGAGGTCATTCAGTGGATGATTTTGTGGGACACATTCTTTATGTAATTGATGACATCTGATTTTAGCTCTATAAATATCTCTGATTAGCCATGTTTCAATTGAGCTTCCCGGAATCTTACTGGTGTTCTTGTCATTCTCCCGGTTAAAGTATACAACGTCTTCATTTATATATCGTATTCATAGAGACAGTTTTCATATTGTCAACCTCTTTAGCTTTATGAATGTGATAAGCTGTCCTTATCACAGACAGCTACTTATATGAGGCTTTTTTAAAGATATATTTGATTAAAGCTACATTCATAAAACTAAAGAGGTTGACAGTATGAAAACTGTATGAATAATATTAGAAAATTACTGTACTTGTCTAGACAAATCCCTGAATGAATACTCCGAATCATTACATTTTGCCTCTTGCTAAAATATAAATGCTTGTTTACTTTTACCATATTTGTATCTCATCTTTTTATATAATTGACCCAAAACAGAATTGAGTGGGTGGTTATCCATCCAGGGACTGTCTTTAACTCTAGAATTGTTGTGAGTGGTAATGAGTGCCATTGGCTAGATCTGGGGCCATTTGGGATTTTTTTTAATTTCAATAATTAAGTAGAGAAGATTTTGCCATTGAAAAAGCATTTGCAAATGCCTGCAAGCTAGTTTACTTATTCCTGGATACATGGTCATATAAACTCCTTGTATGAATTCTTTGGAAAGTTTAGAATCTTATACAAGATAAAAGATAATAAGCTTTTATCTTCTCTTCTTTTCAACCCTGGATGTATTAGTGTTGAATTCCAGGTCCATAGAAGTTAACAATCATAAGATGTGCAGTGTTCAAAGCTGGCAAAAGTACTTTAGACCAAGGGTGGGCTTCAAAAATTTTAGCAAGGGGTTCTCTTCCCAGTTGCTGGTTGGGCGTGGCCATGGTGGGCATGGCCTAGTCGGCCTCCTGCATCACAGCAGGGGGAAGCATTTGTCCCCTCCCTGGGCTCCAGATGCTTTCCTCGAGCCTCTGGGAGGGCGAAAATGGTCTCCTCAGGCTCCAGAGGTCCTCTGGAGGCCAAAAACGGGCCTGTTTCCAAACTTCCTGAACTTCTGGTAGGCCTGTTTTTCACCTTCCGCGAGCCTCCATGTGCACCCTGCACTTACCTGCATCCAAAATGAGCCATGTGGGGATTCCTGGGAAGGGAGGCAGCCAGGAGTGGAATTTGGGGGTTCTCTGAACTGCACAGAATCTTAGCTAGAGGTACTCCCGAACCCCTGGGAACCCCCAGCAGCCCACCCCTGCTTTGGACCCAGGAACTTTCCCTGTACCTGTCCTCAGCGCCATAAAGGATTTGTCCTGTTTCCTGATATCCTGTTATCACCTCCATAATACATCCTGAACTCAGAACAGTATATTCCTGAGCCCACCCCTCTATACATGGGAAACCCAGGAAAGATGCAGATATTTTGTAGCTGCTGTTATGAAGCTCTATTGCAGGGGAACCAAAACTTGGCAGCTTTAAGACCTGTGGACTTCAACTCCCAGAATGTGGACTTCAACTCCCAGCTATGCTGGCTGGAGAATTCTGGGAGTTGAAGTCCACAGGTCTTAAAGCTTACAAGTTTGAAGACCTCTGCTCTATTGTCTGCTTCAGATGTGAATACATCTCTGTTCACAACTATGAATGAGTCACAAGATCTTGTAAAGAGAGACTTTATTTTCATATGTTGTACATATGAAGTTACTTTGGCATCTCCCTTCTTTTTAGTGTAGTTTAAAAAATGAATCTTTGCCAACTTGTCGACATTCACTGTGTGCTGCACTATTTGTTAATGCACTTGTTAATCTTTCCTTTCTTATTAAATGCCCAGGGTCGACTGCCTGTAAAGTGGATGGCACCAGAAGCACTATTTGATAGAGTTTACACACATCAAAGTGATGTGTAAGTAATTTTATCTTATAACTTTCTTTTATCTTCTTCAAATGAATTTACAGCTTTCTCCGAAGAAATGGAATTACATATAATAAAACACATATTAAACCGATTTAATTATATCTCGTATAATTTTTCCTTTCAACCTTTGGACCATCATGGGAAATTACTTACTGTAGCGTAATTTGGACTTATTTATACTATACTTGAGGAAATTTAGTGAGGCTTTTTTCCTCTCTCTTTAATGAATAAGAAAAGGCCTTACCGCATTAGATTGAAAAGCCAAAGAAAACAATGAATATTTTCAATTTCATTCCTGATGTGTGAACTCTTTCTTTCAGCAATATTATTCTAAGTAGGTTTCTCCGGCCTGGTTTTTCTGAAACTCTTCATTGCTGTTTCATTCCCCTCCCCACTTTTTTTTTTAAAAATGGTCTTAGACATTGCTCTGTTACTAATCTGGTTAGCTTCAGAACACATGAATAATCTGACTTCTTCTCAGAGCTACAGGTTTCTTCCACTAAATCACTTTTTATAAATGCACACTGCCCAAGCATTGCTTTAAATTATTTGACTTGCAGCATATTCTCAACCAAGTCATTTGTGGCTTCCTCTATCTTGAATGGTGCAGTACAAGATGACATTTGTCACAAAATAATACTTTTATATATTTCTCTAAGGATTGTCAAAAGAACTATGGAATGAGGCAATAGCCTAAGTATCTGATCCATATAACTAATTATTCTTTTTCAGCATGGTCATATTTTTTCATATTATTAAGCTTATATCCTATATTTCTGTTTATGGAAACTTTCATAACAGCTTAAAATAATAAAAAACAATTTCCTTTCCTGAATGGAGGGAAAGGTGAACATATGGATATATTCCATAATATTGGAATTCTACTGGAGACAGCCTTCTCCCATGCCCCAGACAGCTGAGCTTCTGGCAGTGGGAGCATCTTCAAAAATGGCTTTCCTATTCATTGAAGTAACCTGGCAAATTCATAATAAAAATTGTAGATAATCAGTTCCCCAAGCCATTTGGACTTTAAATTCACTATCAACATCTTAAATTTGATCTAAGAGATAATTGGCAGGATTTTTCAATGTAGACATAATGTGATATTTGTCATTGCACTGGATAACAATCTGTCTCCAGAATTTTTTACCAGTTGCAACTTACATATACTTTTCTGGGATAAGGTAAAAGTAAAGGTTCCCCTTGCACATATGTGCTAGTTGTTCCTAACTGTAGGGGGTGGTGCTCATCTCCGTTTCAAAGCCGAAAAGCCAGTGCTGTCCAAAGACGTCTCCATGGTCATGTGGCCGGCATGACTAAATGCCGAAGGTACACGGAACACTGTTACCTTCCCACCAAAGGTGGTCCCTATTTTTCTACTTGCATTTTTTACATGCTTTTGAACTGCTAGGTTGGCAGAAGTTGGGACAAGTAACGGGAGCTCACCCCTACACAGCACTAGGGATTCGAACCGCTGAACTGCTGACCTTTCGATCGACAAGCTCAGCATCTCAGCTGAGCCACCCTGTCCCTTATATATGAGGATAGCCTCATGTAAAATACACTACAATAGTTGGCTTCTTAGCAAGATATAGTTAGCCAATGTTCTGGCCCTACCAGCTCAGAAAGAGCTTCAGTTAGCATATTAGCTTTACTTAGGTAAACACATTCCTCATCACAGCTGATGCCTGGAATCCAGGGACAGAAATAAAGGAGCACTTTCAATCTGCAACCCCATTCTTTCTTAATCTAATTTCAGCTAGTTCTCTCTCATCCATTCTCATCCATTAAATTTAGATTACATTTAGATAATGTTCAAGGATGCCAATTGTATTATATCAGCATAGTGATGCCACCCAAGTGAAAACTATGAAATAAATAGTGCACTCAAAACCACTCAGAAGGATATCACAGTTGATAATACAATCTCATCAAGAATGTCAGCTAATCCATGAAGGTAATCCATGAAGGTGACCAATCTCAGTACCATACCATACTTCAGAAGAAACCCCAATAAAAAATTGAACCTGATTATGAATTTTATTCAAATGCATTCACCTGGAGCTGGAAGGCCACCCCTTTCTCAACAATCCTCCAAGTTTATGAGTCTAAGTTATAATTATAGAGATTTCAGATCAGCAAAAAACTGTTCTGGGTTTCATTTAGGCAGAAGAACTTCTTACATTGTCGTTAGACCAGGATAAAAACGTCTAAACAGTTTAATATTTTGAACCAATCTCAACAAAACAGTTCCTTTGGGTTTTTTTAATTGTATCTCTTTAATTTTCAACTGTAAGAATTTAGCAGATTTAGGTATATCTATTGAATAGGCTGGATTAGGTATTACATTATTTTATGACCACTACGCATTCTGCATTTTATTGTGTTCCAATTTATTTCTAAATTTAGTATGTTCAGGATATACTGCATGTTTGATGACACATGAAGATTTAATTATAGGATAAGTTTCTGCACTGATCTGATTCACGCGCCCTTTATTCCCTTTTTAAATTTTTTCAGGTGGTCATTTGGTGTCCTAATGTGGGAGATCTTCACTTTAGGTGGGTCACCATACCCAGGAATTCCGGTGGAAGAGCTTTTCAAATTGCTTAAAGAAGGACACAGAATGGACAAACCTGCCAATTGCACCAATGAACTGTAAGAGCTCTTTGGACATATATACATAGAATAGATTAACATGCATTTGTGATTTCATTCAATTTTTGTCCTTTTATTCCCTAAATATATGTGACATCAACACAGTGTATGGCTTACCAGGACACAATTCACATTTTCTCTTGCAATTACTCAAATGGATTAAAAACTTAACTGACAATAAATTGATAGGAAGAATTAATAACTATTTCATCATGACTATAAAAAGTCTTTGTTTATAATTCTCAAATAGGGATTGTCAATTGTGAAAAACAATTGAAATTTTATTTCTATCCAAACAGCATCCAGTTGTGCATTTCACCATTAATGCAAGTGGTCCTCAACTTATGACCAGAATTGAGCCCAAAATTTCTGTTGTTAAGTGAATTTTTCTCCTTTTTTCACATCCTTCTTGCCACAGTTGTTAAGTGAATCATTGCAGTTGTTAGTAACATGTTTGTTAAGTGAATCTGGTTTCTCTATTGACTTTGCTTGTCAGAAGGCCACCAAAGGGATTATATCACCCCGGGACACTGCAACCGTCATAAATATGAGTCAGTTGCTAAGCTTCTGAACTTTGATTTTGTGACCATGGAGATGTTGCAATGGTCATAAGTGTAAGTCACTTTTTTCAGTGATGTTGTAACTTTGAATTGTCACTAAGTGAATTGTTTTAAGTCAAGGATTTTACCTGTGAAGCATTGCTAAAAAACCAAGCCAAGGCCTTGCCATGATATCAGAGGGGGAGGGGGGGTGTCACAAAGTGACTTTTTAATTGTCCCTATAGTGTGAATGTATTGTTACGTGTATATATGTGAGAGAGTGTGTGTTGAACATGGTGCGTTCAACTTCAGAGAAATTGGAGTCAAAATACTCTTTGATAGCAAAAAAAAAAAAGGATATCTGAATTATTTTAACTATATGCACAGGTAGTCCTCAAATTACAACAGTCCATTTACTGACCGTTCAAAGTTACAATGGCACTGAAAAAAGTGACATAGGACCAGTGGTGGGATTCAAGTAATTTAACAACCGGTTCTCTGCCCTAATGATTTCTTCCAACAACCAGTTTTCCAAACTGCTCACAAAGTTAACAACCGGTTCTCCCAAAGTGGTGCGAACTGGCTGAATCCCACCTCTGCATAGGACCCTTTTTCACATCTTTTCGACTATTACAGCATCCCCATGGTCATGTGATCAAAATTCAAGACACTTGATGACTGAGTCATGTTTATGATAGTTGCAGTATTTGGGGTCATGGGATCCCCTTTTGCGGCCTTCCGACAAACAGATATCAAATATACAATGCAATATCTGTTTTCAGTTCAATTGTATAGAATGTGAAGGATGTGTGTTTGTGTTTTATTTTTATAATTATAATGTACACTGAAGATGGCATTTAATTTCATTGTATGAGGTGCAATGATAATAAAGTAAAGTAAGTAAGTAAAGTCAACGGGGTAGCCAGATTCACTTAACAACTTTGTTTCTAACTTAACAGCTGCAGTGATTCACTTAACAACTGTGGCAAGAAAGATTCATAAAATGGGGCAAAACTCAAATGCCTTGCTTAGGAACAGAAATTTGGGGCTCCATTATGGTCATAAGTCGAGGACTACCTGTAATGAAGTAGGTTTTATGCTGCTTTCTTTTGTTGCTTTTTTCTCTGGCTCGACTTTTTTAATAGAGTGAAACCTCGATTTAATTCATTTGGAGGAAGGCTGTCCTTTATTTCCAAGAGCCTCTTAAATTTGAAAACACCACCTGCAGTGATACCATTTGTGCTATTTTAAGTCATTTGTAGAAAATGTATCTTTACAGGAATAAGATAAAACTTCTAATACAATGGGAGCATTATCTATTGCATCTGAAGTCCATTGCATTAACACCCACTAAATTGAGATTGCCCTGTATATGAAAGCAAAGTATTTTTAGGAAGGAAAAAACAACAACCAGAAATCATTATCTAGCTTGAATTAGCAAGAATTTATTTTGTTTAAATAATTGTTCAGGACCAGAAAAGCATTTCAAAAGCTTTTAAAGCTTTTACCTAACTCACATAGTTATACCCCCCTCAAATTGCTTTCCTTGAACCTCTACAGTCCTAGCATATGGTTTGCAGATTTCTCATATAATCAGCAATAAGCTTTCTATCTTCTACTTATGTGTGGAATTATAGTACAATCTGGACAGATTTCCAGACAATTTGAATAGCCTTTTCTCTTTAGTGCAGCATTAGGATTACCTCCAACTGAATGCTATTAATGGGATATTCCATGCCCATTTAATTTACCTTAATTTATCTAGAGGGTGGAAATAGTGATCACACACGGGGAGCAGAGAACAAAGTTAGGTGATTTACTGTTCCATTTCTCCCTGTGCATAATTTGGGGATTGGAATTGATGGGGACAGTATTGATAACCTCACTTCTTTTTATACTTTCTTTTTTAGAATATAAGCATTAAACAGTACAGTATAAGTAAAGCAGACTTGTTCAGCAAGGTTCATCTCTTCTAAGTCTGAAGATGTTTAAGCGTAATATTTATTTTAGGCAAAGAAAGGTTTTAACAGCCAGGGAGGGATCCAATTCCCAATAGCTCCAGCTTCTGTAGCCAAGCACCAGATATAATGGAACTTGTAATTCAACAACAATTGTAGAACCATCTTTTTTTTCTATAGAAATCATTGCTCTAAAGTCTAATAATGACACCAGTAAAGACAAACACAGAGAGCGAATGAGAACCAGTATAACTTACCTGGAGCTGAGCACAAATGAGTTTTCTCCATCAATTCTACATCCCATCAAATTTGTGATCAAGAAGATTAGGGGGATACATTTTTAAAATTCTGCAATGGGACAGGATGCCCTCATAGTGTTAAATTGAGCACCGCAAGGAAGAATTTCCTGCTGTTCTTTTACCTTGTTTTTAATGTAAGTGGGAAAATCATGGTGTTGAATTACAAAAATATCACATTCACCTTTAAGAGTGGCCCACAATCTCTTTTCTGTTGATAGAATTTCTAATTGCAAATTCAACTAATTGTATAAAAATGGTATTTAAACATACTGAATTATTTTGCCTAGTCTCCAATCCTCTCCAACCACAGGCACATTTTCTTAAAGAGCAAAATACTTAAAGACATGTAAAATGTGAATACATACTGACTTCTTGCTGAACAGCAGTGAGATATTATGAATATGCCATAGAGACATTGATTAATGTAATAAAATGCTGGTTTCCACAGCTACATGATGATGAGAGATTGTTGGCATGCAGTGCCTTCACAGAGACCTACTTTTAAACAGCTTGTGGAAGATTTAGATCGTATCCTCACACTTACAACTAATGAGGTGAGTAAAACAATTGCTCCTTAAAAATTAAGTAAAGAATGGCAATAAGAGTTGTTGAGGTAATCATATAATAGTTCACTGGCAACCAACATATTACAGAAAATCTAGATGCTGGATTTTCTTTATGGCACATTTGAACTCATGCGACAAAACAAAATCTGAACACAGGTAATTCCTTTGGGATCTAGTAGAATAGAGGTGGAAACCATGGCCCCTTTATGACTTGTGGACTTCAACTCCCAGAATTCCTGAGCTAGCAGTCATAAAAGGGCCATTGTTCCCCACCTTTGTAGTAGAATAAAGTAACCTACAAGGTGTAAGGTAAGATAATTGGCCAAGAAATGTATTTGGGGATGGGATAATAGACATTTAAAGGCTTATTCTTCCCAGGTTACTACAAATGGGAAACCGGAGAGTAGGATAAATGGCAGGCAGAATGGATTTATTTAAATTGCGAATACATTCTCTTTCAAGGTCCCAATAAAATTAGTTGAACTGTCTATTATATCACTCACATAATGCATTTATGATGAGCTAAAGGAACACTTTTATCTTGTTCTGTGTTTTTTAAGCTTTGCAGAGTCAAATAGACAGATGTGTTGGAGAATCCTTGTCTAATGATAATGATAATAATACTTGACTCTAGATGGTTATGCTGCAATAATTTGGATCTTCTAACTTTAGAATACCATGAACATTGACTTTTTTAAATTTAATTTTATTTATATGCCACCCTTCTCCAGAGACTCAGGGCAGCTTACAATGCATTAAGCAATAGCCTTCATACTTTTGTATAT
>JANHZT010002511.1:192776-202843 GCA_032468215.1 Stegonotus admiraltiensis
GAGGGTCTTCAATGCACGGCGAAAGGAGTGCAGGTCCGGGATCCTCCTTATCTCTGGGGGCAGCTCATTCCAGAGGGCCGGTGCCCCCACAGAGAAAGCCTTCCTCCTGGGGGTTGCCAGCTGACACTGTCTGGCTGATGGCACCCCGAGGAGCCCCTCTCTGTGGGATCGTACAGGTCGGTGGGAGGCTGTTGGTCGCAGAAGACGGTCCTCTAAATATCCAGGCCCTAGGCCATGGAGCGCTCTAAAGATGGTAACCAATACCTTGAATTGCACCCGGAAGACCACTGGCAGCCAGTGCAGCTCGCGCAGGAGGGGTGTCACATGGGAGCACCACGTCGCTCCCAAAACCACCCGCGTGGCCGGTGTGGCATTGATTTGTTTTGATGCTTAATAAACTACTCTAATCTTGATACTTATGGCAGAGACATTCACATTGTGCAATTAAGAGTATAATCAGTCTGCAGGATGGATGCCTGCATGCACCTGTGAATCAGAAAACATCTATGTTCTGGGTTTCACTCACTGTTCCATCAATAATTCTAATGTTACAGACTCCTCAATCTATCTCCAGTTACCTCAAGTAGGTGATAATAACTGTGCATTTCAGTAAACATGATACAGGAAAGCAATTTTAGTAAACACGATACCTGAAAGCAATTTCCCAAGCTCTTTCCTTGTATTTGGAAGCATACTAATCCAAACAGTTAGATTATTTTTTTAATCCACTTTGCAGTTCCTTCTTTTTTGTGTTAAGCCTCGGAACTCCCTTACGTCAGCTGCTCTGATTCTTCCTCGAGCGTAAGATTGAAAACCAATCAAAGTTCTTTTTATTTCCAAGCTATTCTTTACTTTCAATGTTTGCATACAGATTCTGCTTTTCTCACTAATGCGGATACTGAAATTCTCTTTTTTGCGTAAGGGAAACGAAAGAGGCTGAAAGGGAGAAATGATTCTGAGAGAAATGGGAGGAAGTGGGATTGGCATTATTTAATGCCGTTGTTGGTTTTTCTTTTTTAATGTGATCTTTGAATAAATCTTTGAGGGGGAACTTCACACAGACGCTTCTTATTCTACAGCATTTAGTTCAGAATATACAACATTAAGGTTGTAGGCAGTTTGTGGTAGTTTCTTACAGAAAGTTATAATGTGTGGATGCTGTTCTCAGCCTTATTCTTAAAAACAACACTGGAATACACACACACAC
Source organism: Stegonotus admiraltiensis (assembly GCA_032468215.1). Lineage (NCBI taxonomy): Eukaryota > Metazoa > Chordata > Lepidosauria > Squamata > Colubridae > Stegonotus > Stegonotus admiraltiensis. The sequence goes on from JANHZT010002511.1 coordinate 193,984, forward strand.
ACACACATATGCACACACACACACACACACAAATACATATATGTGTCTGTGTGTGTTGTTGTGTGTAGACTTTCACAACACACATACAAAGAGAAAGTCTTCACACCCATTACATTGGCAATTTCCTTGGATCTCCTCCTACACTTTTACCAAGGATGGATCAGCCCAGGACTTGCCTATCTCTATTATGTGGGTGCGTTTGGAAACCTGAATCAATATTTTTCTATTGTATGGAGTGAGGGCAAGGTTTTTATTTATTTATTTTAACTCTGGGACTATGGAAGTTCAGAATAATAATTTTGAATTCCCTTATTGGTCAATTGGAGGGAGAATTGATTGATTCTGGACCAGCAGAATCCAGATTTATCAAAGGTTTTGACGTTAGTTGATGGTGTATGTTGTTGTTGTTGTTGTTATTATTATTATTATTATTATTAAATTTTATATACCGCCCTTCTCCCGAAGGACTCAGGGTGGTGAACAGCCATTGAATAAAACACAACAATACAAAACTTAAAAACAATTTAAAATAAATTAAACCAAATTGGCCCATGACTTAAAAACCCAATTAAAACAGTAGAATTTAAAATTTTCAATACAAATTAAATTAAAAACTAAAAAATTAAAAAATTAGGCCAGCCCGGCTTGTTGGAATAAAAACGTCTTCAGGGCTCGGCGAAAGGTGTGAAGATCAGGGATCTGTCGTAACTCCGGGGGCAGTTCATTCCAAAGGGAAGGTGCCCACACAGAGAAGGCTCCCCCCCTGGAGGTCGTCAGTCGACATTGTTTGACTGACGGCACCCTGAGGACCCCCTCTCTGTGGGAGCGTATACCTAGCCTTTATGTTGTATTTATATGAAAATGAATTGTGAGGCATGTGTGTTCTAAAAGCTGACTAAACACTAGGCATAAAAGTTTCAAATCAGAAATTTAATAGGAGCCCAAAGGCTAGAATATACAAGCATCTGTATAGACCATATTACATTCTGAAAGAAACAGCCTTCAATCTTGTATCATAATTATCAGAATAGCAGTTTACATATATTTTAAATGTTCTTCCTGATATTGTTTCAATAGGCTCGTCGTTCACTTAGTTAGAATTCATAAGAATATCACTCAACTTTTTTGCTACTTTTCTCATTATTATACGATTCCCCTTTGTCTTATGGCTCAAGAATAAATAAAGATTTAGTCCCGTTTTAACTCATGTTGACTCCCTCCATGGAAAGTGGCGGAAGGAGCTCAGGAATATAGAGCATGCATACCAAAATAAGGGGCATACTGTCAGAAGAAGGCCTGGCTTTTTATTTTAAAAATGACTACAAGCTGTCAGTAAGAATAAGGCAGTCCTATCTATCTAAAAGACACATTTATATGTTCCCGACATAAGGACCTTAGACTATCAAAAACCCCTTTCTTCAACTCTGCCAGAAAAATAATTGAAAGCATATTGAGCTCTAGGAACATGGAAAACTACAGGAATTCCATGAGCCTTTGTGGTTAGCTAAAGACAAATACTTAGAGACACTGAAACCAGAGTTTGCATGAGGCATAAGCTCCTGTCACTGGAACAGGAGTGAAAGATCTTTCACTGTGGCACCCATTTGAAAAACAAGGTTGTTTGGAATTGCTTGTGTGCAATGGAGATGGTTTTGCCCCACTGAAAATCTTTTCTGCAGGGAAGCATCATTTTAAAAGGAAGCACATGGGGGAATCTTAGAGGATTGGTTCCTTTCCTCTTTTGACCACACAGAAAAGAAATTTTTCAGTGTGGTAAATGCCGAACCCACAAAGAGGCCTCTTTAAGTGCTGCAACCGATGTGGACTTTCCAGACAAATGAGAACATCAGAAGTGATCTGTATCTTTTTTTAAAAAAAATCAGAATCAGAGAGATTGTAAGATGCCTGTTAACAGCAACATTGAAAGCTAATTGTCTGAAGCTAGATGACAGCTACTTCTCAGTCTGCAAAGCTTTCAGTTTTCTGATCTCTTTTCCTAATTTTGAACAACTCCAAATTCATGAGGTACTTTCTGCTTGCTTTAAATCATGGCAAAATGATTTATGGCTTACTTTGCTGTGGGATGGGTAATTTATTCAGTATGAAATATAGTTTATTCCAAAACATTTATTATTGCTACACTACAGCAAAAATGTATTTTGTTTAGTTAATCTTAGGTATGAGAAACTGAGAAGAATTCTCCAAAGTGTCCAATAGCATGAACGCACTGGATTTTTAAAAAAAACAACAACCCTTTAAAGGCTGCCTTTAAGCTCATATTATTCTGTTTCAAGAGTTTTTCTTCAACATTTTCCCTTTAGATACTGAAGACTACAGTTTCAATTAATTCTAGTCAGAATCAAGGATAGGAAAGAAAGTGTACTATGGAAGAGTACTTCTGGAGATTAGACTAAGGAAATCTCCTCTTCAAATGTTTTATCTTAAAAGTCTTGACCAAAGGTTCTTGAAATAGCGGAGGCTTTTTCTACCAGTGTAACAGAGTATATGCTGATCATAGCTTACAGATGTTTCAAGTTTAGATCATATAAATTGAGAAGAGAATTATCAAACTTAATGATAGTACCATGTGCATTCAGGCCATGCTGCTCATATAATTTTATCTTACTCTTTTTTTTAGAAGACTTACGGGACTGCCTTCTGCTACCAATAGCCTCCCACCGGCCAGTACGCTCCCACAGAGAGGGGCTCCTCGGGGTGCCGTCGGTCAGACAGTGTCGACTGGTGACCCCCAGGGGGAGGGCCTTCTCTGTGGGGGCACCCACCCTCTGGAACGAGCTGCCCCTGGAGGTCAGGAGGATCCCGGACCTGCGCACCTTCCGCCGGGTGCTTAAGACTTTTTTATTTCCAACAAGCCAGGCTGGTCTGATTTTTAATTGGTTTTAAATTTAGGGGTTTTAATTGTGGGCCAAAATATTTAATTCGTTTTTAAAATACTTTTAACTTTTATATTTATGTGTTTTACTATGGCTGTACACCGCCCTGAGTCCTTCGGGAGAAGGGCAGTATATAAATAGACTTAAATAAATAAAAAATAAATAAAATAAAATAAAGTAAGAAGGTGAGAAATAGATCAAGATCACAACCACTTTTGATCTTTCAAATAAACTTCAACACAAGCAATTGAATAAACTCAGCTTCAGATTATTTACACCTTCAGGGCCAGGCTCATGAAGAAAAGCACTATAGCTTGAAAATAAGCAGCCCTCCAAGTCTTACAGGGTTGGTTGGTTGGTTGGTTGGATATTGATTCATTCATTCATTCATTCATTCATTCATTCATTCATTCATTCATTTATTCATTCATTTATTTCAGCATTTCTAAATTGCTTTTCCTTTAAAAGAAAAACAAATCTCAAAGCTTTTGCAAAGATGTTGAGCTCAATATTATACAGCTGAATTGTGGAAATTCTATTTCTACTATAGAAATAACAATCCACATAAATGTGTGAAATAAATACAGAATGATAGGACCTGCACTGACAATTCTTTTATCAGGCCAACTGAAAGTTTACAGAACAGTTGCAAGTGCTCAATCTTTTAAGAATGGTTCATCAGGTAAGATGAAGCTAGAAGAGAGAGAATGAAGAAAAAATGTGCCCAAAACACATCAAGTGAAGTCTATATCAGTTTCCTTTTTCAGAAGGAGTGCAAAGAAAGCTCTGGGCACAGCAAAATATTTCATATCAAAAAGTAAAAGATGTCCAATTGCCATGACTCAATTTCCAGACAGCTGTAGACCAATGTTTCTCAACTTTGGCAACATTAGGTTTTGTGGATTTTAACTTCCAGAATAGTGCTGAGGACTCCTGGGACTTGACGTCCATACATCTACAAGCTGCCAAAGTTGAGAAATACTACAATAGACAGACACATACATTTTAACTTCTCGGGTGCATAGAGCTTCTCTGTAGACCAGGGGTGTCACAGGCTGGATGCATCACGCCCACTCCTGGTTTAGCAAAGGGGAAAAATGTCCCAATATGTCACATGCTGATGACGTGATGACTTGAGTTTGATACCCTTGCTGTAGATGAAGGGTGGGGAACTATGGCCCCTTTAATGACCTTACTGAGTCAGCCATGCTGCCACATGAACTCTGGAAGTTGAAGTTCACAGATTGTAAAAGGGCCATAATTCCCCGCTCCTGCTGTAGACAGTGAATACATCAAATATTCCTCTCTTTTTTTTGACTGTTACTATTAGAAATGTGGATTCTGGCCTCTGTGTTTTGGGTATCACTAAATATCCGGTTCCCAATGGCCTGTGGTCTGGAGGTTTTCATTCCTGCAATAGTTATTCACCTTGTTTAAGACCCTGTCATGTGCTCACTCACTTGCTTCTGCATGATGCCTTCTAAAAATGCTCTGATCAGAATTGTTTCCGCAAAACAGATTGACAGAAGGCATCCACAGGAGCCTTTTTAAAACAGACTTCTACCTTCTCCTTTGATCTGCTTAGTGCCTCTTATTTTTTAGGCAATCGTATTATAAATGCCTTTGTTTTTAATGAGTCAGTGGTGACTTATTGATGCAGAAACCATTCTGGTTCTGAAAGACAGGCCTAAAGCATTTCCTGCAACAATTTAATTTTATACCTTTTAAAAAAGGCACATGAGGAACCTCACAAAGGAAATAAAGCAAATGTGCAAATCAAGATAAATATTATGATGGAAGAAGGAAAGATCTGAAGGCAGGCTGGGGGTTAGGTAGAATTGTAAATTCCCCAATAGAGTCCCAGCAAGTGAACTTCTGTCCAGTTATTGCACAGGTTATTGCAATGGTACAAAGAGTGTGTGAGACTGCAGGGCTGACAAATGTTCACAATGGGTGACTGTAGTTTGAAATAAAATATTATCTAATGTAGGCGTTAATTTCATGTAGTAATCATTGCACTCCTTCAATTTGTTTTATGAATCCAGCTTTTCTTACAGTGTATGCTTTAATCTATACAATGCTTTCTTTAAGCCGGAAAGCAGCAAAAGAATGTTTCCCCAGGACAATGGGAGACCTTCATTTAGTCTGACAGGTTGTGTTTTCTAGCTTATGCAACAAACACAAAAGGAAGCAAACACGCTCATGCTGTAGACCTTAATACTGTTCATAGGCTAAAAATGTGTTGTTGTTTTAAATTGCAAAATTTCTTCTTGGCTCCAGTTTTAGCTTTCTGAACCACCAGCCATTAAATATGAAGAGGAACTATATGGACATGCATTTCTTTGTGTTGTTGTGAAGGAAGGCAATGCTACCTTTACTTAAAAACTGCCTGATAGTGAAAAACCTTTTGACAATGTTTTCTTGTCACATGTTATTATGTATTAAATTTAAACAAAATTAAATTTAAATAAACAACAAGAACAAGACAGTTCTTGCAATCTCAGTTGCTGTCATTAGGCAAATCCTGCACTGTTGCAGCATCTCATAATCACTGTTTACAACTTCCTGCCGACTTGCTCATTGGCTTTGTTTGTTGCTGGAAGCCAGCAGTGAAGGTTGCAAATGATGATCATATCACAATGGGATCCTGCTACCATCAGAATTGCAAGTTGCTTGCCAAGCACACAAATCATAATTGTGTGACCATGGGGATCCTGCAAGGCCACAAATACAAGGATCTGTTATTACTCCCTCTCATTCAGCATTGTCATGACTTTGAAAGGTCGCTGAACAAATCAACATGAAGTGAGGACTATTTGCACGATGACTGTAGGTTGAAATAATAACTAATAAGTTAGTTGGATAGCAGTAGTTGATTACAGACTTAGTCATAAAGCTATGTTCAGGACAGACCTTTAAAATGAGTGAATTTAGACATCCTTAACATCCTACCAAATATAGTATTTATAAAAATAATTTGAATCTTTCAATTGCCTTGAAGCTTTTTCAGGTGTCCATGAAGTAGACGAGAAGCTCCCTCAAGATTTCCCAGTAAGTGCCCTCTTTTGTGAAGGATGTACAGATTGGTGAAAATCCAATTTTCTTTGTACTGTTGCTTTGGCAGATATATGTCTGGTCTGGTTAATGTCTTTTTAAATGGGATTGCTTTTGGAAATGTGCAAAGTAGCTATGAGCTCTCTCTTATAGCTTTGTTAGTGATACAAGGCTTTCCTCTGAAGCAGCATATCTGGAATGACCAAAGAACACAGAACATTTTGCTATAAAAACAATCCCATAATGTGAATTCTTTGGCAGATTACTACTCCATTTTGTTATAGTTGTATGACATAAAAAGGTCACAGCCAGACCACTGATGCTCCCAAACAAACAAAGAAACAAACAAATAAACAAACAATGTTGGTTTCCACAGAATGTCTACAAAATTAGACAGTTGAGGGGACAAGACTTTTATCTTTGCAGCTGTATGAGTTTCTGATTCCACCTGAGATGGACAATGTGCCAACAAGAGTTTGATGTACATCCAACTTAATTTGTCTCAATGTTTCTCTTTGCACAAATCAATAAACTTAGTGTATACTTTTTTGGGAAGCTAATATAATTTGACTTATTTCAGTAACATTAAGAGGTTTATAATGGAATGTCTGCTTCTTGTTCCCTGGATAGCTAATTCAGACTTATCTACTTTGAGTCAAGTGTGTGTTTTCCTGAAATTTCATCTGCTTGGTGACCTGTTATTAAATTTTGATGTTTCATAACTTAATAAATAAAATTTATTTAAAATTTAGAGTCCCTTGGGAGTTGGGCGGCATAGAAATGCGACAAATTAAATTAAATTAAATTAAAATTCTATTCATATTTTTTACAACAAAATATTTCATTGAATCAGTGCATTCATTAGGACTTAAAGGTAAAGATAAAAAACACCCTGTTCAGTGGTGTCCAGTTTTAAGGGTCTACGCTCATTTCCGGTTTTTAGCCAAGTTGTCTATAGACATTTCTATGGTCATGTGACCAACATGATTACACACTGAATCTGTTACCTTTCCCACCAAAGTGGTACTTATTTATCTACTCACATTTGCATGTCATCAAACTGTTAGGTGGGTAGGAGCTGGGCAAGTAACCGGAACTCACTCTATTGCATGGTGCTTGGGTCTTGAACCCAGTCTGTCAGTGTTCCAGATGACAAGTCCAGCATCTTAACCACTTGAGCCATGAGGGACTTACACTGGCCTAAACAAACAAGCCTATTAGGATTGTTTATGAAAATTTATTGGTTTTATAAGTGTTAATCAATGTGTTACTATACTGCTTTGTTCCTTTTATAGCATTCTGATTCCTGATTTAGCTCCTTGGAAGCATAGAATCCTTTCCTTCAATGCATACAAGTCTTTCTTTTTCCTAGACACTTATTTTTGCCCAGAAGTCTGCCCACGCTTATTAAGATGCAAAAAACAAACACCCACTTCAGAGTGATATTCCAGAAATTAGTTGCCTGATTAAGAAGTTTAACTTTTTTCCAAATCTGTTTGTGTGTGTATGTTGTACACATGCACACATGTTGTTTCTCAATACAATAACAATTTTTCTGAAAATGTTATCTTGGAAGAGCTTATTCTAAAGGAGCAATTACTAGTTCTTTATTCAAACTGAAGGCAAAAAGCAATAAGTTAACAGAAAACATGGTAAAATGAACATACATTCAGCATCCAAATTCTACAAAGTATATTTGTTATTTTGTATGAGTATGTTAACAAAGAATGCACATACAAATACAATTTCTATAAACACATGCACATTTTTGTTGACCAGCAAAAAGTTTCAATTGCAGATTTTTTTTAAAAAAAAAGATCCATATGTTGGAATTCTATTGAACTTTTCTCCCCAAAATAAATGTGCACAGATTCCACCAGTAACACATTTCATATGTATTGTAACAGTTATCCAGTTTGGTTATTCTTATCAAAATTGTCTGAATTACATAAGCTAATGCATGGAGCTCACTTAAGGCTGCTTATGGCTAGCTAACTTGCTGACTGAGGAATATGGGAGAAATTTAATGACATCTCCTGATGTTGATTTAGCCCTGCATGGGCTAAATTTAAGAAGTAAAAAGACTGAAAATGCCAAATCAAATATTCTGACTCTGCTGACCCAATTTGGAGAAAATATTTCTTAAGGCAGAGAAAATTTAAGTTTCTTTATATATTAACAAGATCAGCTACGATTGTAAAGTTCCTTCCAAGAACAAAAACAAAAACAAAAAAACATACCCACCCTATTGTAATATTTAATAATTGATAGTTTAAGTCATACTATTTTTATCTGCTTCTGCATCCATTTGATTGGAGGAAAATACATGGGTCATTTCAGGGAAATAAAACCAGAGAATTTCATCTATTCATTTTTTTAAATTTGATTTTTATTTTATTTTTAAAAAAAAGTTAAAATACAAAAAGATTAAACAAACTACTTTTTTGAAATTAAAAAAAACACAGGATGTAGGTAATTATTCATTTTACATACTAATTTGCACCTTAGGAAACACAGAAAATAATGTATTCCTATCACATTTTAGGTTAAAATGAAAGAACACCTAAAAGGCCACCCTCTTTCTATATTATATTCAATTAAATTGTCAAAATCTTGAGATAATAATGACAGGAAATTATATGAAGATAAACTCAAGATGGTAACCGCAACTCATTTATTAGGACAGATTAAACTTCAAGTACAAATTTATTCAGCAAAACTATTTTCCTCCTTGATGCCCGCCTGTCATTGGAGGAACATCTGACGGCCGTGGCCAGGGGGGCCTTCTATCAGGTTCACCTGATACGCCAGTTGCGTCCCTTTCTGGATCGGGATTCCCTATGCACGGTCACTCATGCGCTTGTCACTTCCCGCCTGGACTACTGTAATGCTCTCTACATGGGGCTCCCCTT
>JANHZT010002512.1:46644-58578 GCA_032468215.1 Stegonotus admiraltiensis
TTCTATTCTATTCTAAATGTGAGGTAGATTGTGAAGAACCCACTGTAAGGCCGACTTAAAATTCAAGTCTCCCCACTCCTTGTTCATTTTACCCTATTAGCTCATACTCCAGACTGAATTAGACTTAAATACAGATGTAGAATATTCCAGTGATATTCAATATATGGTAAATGTTGACATTCACATGTGAATGTTCATGGTTACCTAGATGTGCTTTCTATATACCTGTACAGTATTTAATCCAAGAATAGAAAACTACTTAGCTATCTTTAGATCCCACTTTTTAAACCGACCTGGGATTGTCAACATTGGCATGAATATCATTGTGTACGCCAATAAAGGGAACAAAAATGCTGTGTTTTCTTTCTTCAGAGCAAATAATGAAGTCCAAGTCTATTATCTAGAGCTATTTTTGCCCTCTCCGATACATTTCATCTCTGGCCAGATTCCTGCAAAGGCAGCAGTATTTCCTGTCCATGGAAAAGCAATTAAAAAGAGTATTCCTATTTAAGGATTTCACTGGTGGGCAGGCAGGCAGCCAACATTCATTTAATCACCACTCTTTTACCCAAAAAAGGAGGGGGTGGAACTATCAGAATGAACAAGATTCCTAAGAGGAAATCAGTGGAGAGAATTCAAACTGCAACAGGTTCAAGTGTCTACAATCGCCATCATGTTCTTGTCCTTCATCTTCACACTGCCAAGTCACAGTTGGTCATGAATCTGAAAGCCATTTTCTGCTTCTCTTCATGCTCAAATTCTTCCCATATAGCTTAAGGCAAAACGAAAGCAGTCCATACGTCCTTTAAAAATTAGCAACACCTTCTTTGAAGCAGCTCCTCATGATGTTACAGCAGCTTTCACCAACGGGGTGTCCTCCAAGTGTGGAACTCTAGTTCCCATAATTCCCAGGCAACCTTACAAAATTCCATGGTTACCTGGTATGGGATTGAGTTATGAAAAGCTTCTTCAACTTCATCCCCCTGCATTGCGATCTTGGTCCCTGGGACTTTCCCTTTGGTTCTTCTGGCTGGCAGTCCTTGAAGGAAGGAAAAGATAAAAAATAAAAATAAAGAATATATAAGCCAGGACACTAAGTCTGGAACAGGGAAGGGTGGTTTTCTGCCTTTGTTTTGATAAACGGAGCCTCTTATGATTCTCCTCCATCTGTTGATAGTAGAGAAGAGCTTCTTCCATGGTTCCAGATCTGAATAAAATCTCCCTCATGCAGTGAACTTTTTCCTCTACCTTCATGACCTTGCAGAAGCAGGCAACTCTCAGAGGATCAATATTAGCTCTGGCACCCAAGCACCCTAGCACCAAAAGGACACTTTCTTAAATATCCTTTCTTTTGCATGGACCTCCCAGCTTTGGTTCAAAAGCAAGCAACCAGGCAATTTATTTTCTCTCAGCCAATTTTATCTTCTCCCCAGCTGCTTTTTGGGAAGCAGCCCGGCCTTAAATATTTTACATGCACACACACCCATCTGACCTCAGATATGCAAACAAAAAGCAGCTAATGGGGCTGCCAGAGGTGTGTAGAAGGTAATAGTTGACCTCTCTGCAACAGTTTTTTTGCATTTAGCTGAAGAACCCAGGATAGCAGCTTATCTCAACTGTAGGAGTTTTCATTGGAAGGAATATGTATAGTGTTATCTTCTCCCACCAAAACTTGTACTCAGTTTTGATACATGGGGAAAGGGGAGCTCATTTGATTTGAAATTAGTGCACAATGCCAAAGAACAGGAGACCATGCCATCTTGAAACTCAGGGTGTGACTTTCTTGAAGGCTTCAGGCAGGCAGCAGGGAAGACCTAGGAACTGTGTCCGATGGACTTTAACACATAACCACAGACCTGAAGTTATAGTGACTGCAACGGTTTTCCAAAATGTTCAGAACACCCCTATTTTTAGAAATGGACCATTCCAGTTGCGAATAGCTTTTGTTTTCCCGCCAATAAGAGTGTGTACAGTATCGCACTTGCATGAATTATTTGGTGTTTTCTGTAGCGGCATTTGAATTTGAGTTGCGGTCATTTTGACCGCAGATCTTTGTTAACATTTTTTTATGTAGTGTTGAGGGCACGTTTTCCACCAAAAAGAGTGTGATTTGGTGATCCAAACTTTGAAGAAACTGTTCTAACATGGTATGAAGAAGCAGAGAGTGATCTGAGTGAAGTGGAATTGGATTGCAATGAAAATTTTGTAATGGACGATGAGGAACCCGCCACTGCCGCTGATTCTGACATCAGCGATGGTGAAGCTCCTGATGAAATTGATGACCAGGTACAATCTACGTCATGCAATAATTTATATGGCAAAAACAAATTCAAATGGTCTTCTGCACCTTTTGGAAGCAATAGATCCAGAACCACTAGTCACAATATTGTAGTGCAATTATCTGGACTACGGCCAGCAGCTAGAGCTGTCATTATGACCTCATGTTTGTAATAGCATAGCCAAAATAGTATGTCTGTGGTTAAGGGTTAAATCCATCAAGGTAGTTCTTCTGACCTATGCTGATTACTATATTTCTGCAGAAAGGATAAAGGGCAGTGTGCATTCATTCATTTCTTGTGCTTTTTTCCTTTCAAGAAAAGTCTGACCAGGAGTGTGACAAGCCAAAGGGGAATTGCACTGCATTGCGGCTATGCTATGTATCACAAGCACATGCTCTCTTCTCCCCTCCCCTCCCCTCCCCTCCCCTCCCCTCTCATCTAATCTTTCCTTTTATTTATTTAACCAATGGATTTTCATGTTGCTTTCTAGGCAAACACATCTTGAAAATGTTTTACAAACAATAAAGTGCAACAATAAAACAATTCAACTGATATAAAAACAGCATTCCTCAAATTGGAAGGAAAGGAAAGCAGTATCTGCAATAGATCATACACTACCCATTATTCATCTGTACATCTTGATATTCCTCCTTTTGTTTTTATCTGTAACATACATTTAATCAAAGTACGCACATTCAAATGCTTGCTCTAGTTTTTTTTTTCATTTATGTATAAATTCCCATTTTCCTTGTCAAATTCGGCTATTTTGGTCTTTGATAATATCAGTTTTCAGCTGCATATTTCTCTTAGCATCATGCTGTCTATCTCTTTTTGAAAGAATATAGAAATATCTAAATTTCATTTGTATTCTAAGACAACTGTAAGCCATCATCTGAATGTTAAAATTCACACACATCTGGGATGAAGTCCAGCAGGTTCTGACAGGTTCTGGAGAACCAGTAGCGGAAATTCTGATTAGTTTGGAGAACTGGCAAATACCACCTCTGGCTGGCCCCAGAGTGGGGAGGGAATGGAGATTTTGCAGTATCATTCCCCTGCCATGCCCACCTAGCAATGCCCCCCAAGCCACACCACTCCCACCAAGCCACGCCCACAGAACCGGAAGTAAAAAAAAAATTGGATTTCACCACTGATACACATACATGTGCATGATTAATACATCTCTGATGTTTCCACAAGCATCCTTTATATATATATACATGGATATTTTAAAATAACCAGGGGACATTAAACATTGTTACCTTACTCTCTGCTCAATATTGAACTGTTTGCTGAGCTTTCCACTTATTCTAATGCATGCTATATAGTCATTGTACACCATTCTTATTATATTCGGCAAACAACTGCTACTCATATTCATATTGAACATTTCATTATTCAAGACTACATATTCATTTCAGTATACATTTTGTCTAAATCAAAATGTACCCATAAATTTTCCCATATTGAAACATTTTTCAGTGTTTTCCTGAAAATCAAAAAGCCATACGGCAGTTCCCAAATTTAACTTCTTGTCATGTCAGAATACAACTTCTTGTATTCTTTAGACCAGAGGTCTGCCAAGCATCTTCCTTGGCCCATTTAACACAATAATACCCCTGTATTACTGATGGTTTTTTAAATTGTCATGTACACATAGATCCATGTAGGGTATAAATCTAACAAATAAGAAAATATTTATCACCTTTACCTACCATAACATTAGTCAACCAAGACTTTCAAATAACAATTTTGGTAAGATAGTAGACCAGATTACAGCCCCAGTAGTATGGTCTGTAACTACTGGTTATAGGACACAATACTGGTCGGTTTCAGCACATTTTGGCTAATGTTTCACAAATATAACCAAAGCCCAGTTTGACACAAGCATCTTCACTCTATTCTATGCAAGCTAGGATCTTTCATCTAGAGACTACCTTGCAAGCCAACATATCATTGTCTGCTAACAAAGTCTGCTAACATTCAGAAAATGTAATTAAGCTGCTTAGAATTGTTTGAGTGGTTGCTATGGTACAGATATTAGTTTCACTTTAATGAAAGTATGGTTGTATTAATTGGCAATATGATTTCGTGAAGACTTAAGACTGAGGAAATATTTTAAAGGCATCTCATCTACTTAATGTGAAGTTTCCTCTGGCATTTTGAAATTATTTTTCAACCCCTTTACACAGTGTTCTACCACCAACCTCAGACAAGAGGACAATTTCCAGCAGGTTGTTAATTCAATCATGGACTGTTGCAGTTGTGCTGGACTGCAGTTTCCATCACAGGCAGCCAAGATGACTATTGATCCTCATTAATGGGCCAGTAAGATGCCAGTGTAAAAAACAACTTTTTGTAAGTATAACAAGAAATTGCAATTATTTTAGTCATACAATAATTCAGATTCACCATCTCCTTCAGCTTTCAACAAAGATACCGTAATTTATCATTGGGAAAAACAGTTAAAAATGAAATGAGCATCTGATGGTATCAGACCCCATTTAAATTATCAATAGTTGTATCCATAGTTCCTGAACTCAGAATTCCATTACTTGAGTGTTTGTTAAAAAGTGAGAGGGAAGTTACCATAACATCTCAACATATCAATATACTCTCTGGGTGATCTCTTCTTCCAAGGGTTTCCAAGTAAAACATAATTAGGATAAACTCCACTCAGGCTGAACTTTCTGGTACATGCTGGTATGTCCAGCTGGAATATTTCCTGCCTTTCAGGAAAAGGAAAAAATGGCTTTAGGAAAAATGGAAAAGAAGATGCTTTAAATCTTTTTGCTCCACTCCCAAAAAATCAAAATGTCTGCTAATAGTTAGCTGTATAATTCTTCATGATCCCATGAATCTCAGCTTACAGGGATTCTCCCTCAGCAACTGTTTCTTGAAGTTTTTCCAACATGTTCATGCTTATGTCATCAACAATAATACCTAGCCAAATTGTTTTCTGCTAGTTCTTTTTCAATGATGTTTGGTTTTTCCAAATATCAGCCTTCTTTCCAATGACTCTTTTTCCCACATTATATATGCAAAATACCTAAGCTTTAGCTTCACTATTAGTTTATTATTAAGGCTTTCAGGGAGCAGTTTGGCTTTAGTTTACTTACTAGTAAATTATTTATTCTTCTTGCATTCTCAACCATTCTTTTTCCAGCACAATAATCTAAAATCATGTGGTTTTTTCCCCATTCAGCCTTTCTGGGGCTTCAGCATTCACAAGCATATGTGGGGGAAACTGGAAAACTTATGTCATCAAAATATCTGAGGTTTTATTGCTTCAACCAGTAATTTTAAGTCCAATTTCTATTTTTTCTAGTCCAGTATTTCCCATAATTTGACATGTAACTTAAATAAATAGGGTAACAGTATAGTTTCTTTCTGATCATCACACTAATTCTTCAATAGGCAGATGAGGTAGCTAGTACACCTAGCACAATTTTCTGTGGCCTTAATGGGTTCAATAAACTAAAAATGGATGTATTTTGGGAATTCTCTTGACTTTTCCGTTTATTGGTTGTTAATGTAATATTTTCTGCCTCTGTCTCTTTTAAATCCAGCACTTACTTCTGGCAGTTCTTGGTCCATGCATTGCTGAAATCAGGATTTCATTATTTTCCTTATATTATATTGAAGTCTGGAAAAAAGATAGTAACAAACCTGGCAACATAGAGCCTTGGTGGTGCAGCAGACTAAAGTGCTGTTAAGTGCTAGCACTTAGCTGCCAGCTGCCTGCAATTAGTGCAAGTTCGAATCTCACCAGGCTCAAGGTTGACTCAGCCTTCCATCCTTTCAAGGTAGGTAAATTGAGGACCCGAATTGTGGGGGCAATAAGCCAACTTTGTATAGAACAACACCACTTGGGTGGGGGGGGCAAAAGCCCTAATAAGCAGGTTTATACACCCCAAAAAAAGTATGCAGGCTATTGCTATAATGCATTGTAAGCCGCCCTGAGTCTACATAGAAAGGCGGCATATAAATTGGACTAATAAATAAGTAAATAAATAAATAAACATAAACTATGTTCTTTCAAGTAAAGCAATTTTTACACAAAGACTACATAAAGAATAGTTTGTACTGTTAGTGTTTTTTACATTTCTTTAAGTGTCCCCATGTGATTTCTTAATTTAACAAAACAGAAATCATCTAGTGCCAAAAAATAAATTATATTATAAATTAAATTTATAATTTAATTTAATTATAAATTTTAAAAGAGCTTTGTCTTTTCCATTGTTTAAAGAAGGAAGACTGAAAAAATGGTAATATGATCTGTATTACTCAGAGGTAATACCCTCCAGAAAATGCATTAAAAATTGGCCCATTTGGGACTAATTCAAAACAATAATGGTCATAAATCAATTATGCTCAGTAAATGCAGGAGAAACCTATTTCAGGCTAGATACTTATGGTGCTTGCCCATAAATTACTGTTTGACTCATTCAAGGAATTATTTACTGTATATCCTCTTAACCCTCTTGCAGTGTCTAGACCTAATGAACTAACCATCGAGATTCGTTGTTTAAGAACTTCCTTTGGCCTTCCGAATTTTAAAAAAATAGAAATATCATGTATAACTATATTTCTCTTGATAAAGTAGATGCATATACTGCAGAAAATAGCTGCCGTGCTGGGAGAAACAATTATAAATGCAGTGGATGTTGAGTATTTCATACTGTATCCAGCAGTAATTCAACATATGCTGAAAGTTTCCATAATTCCTTCCGAGTAGTGGTAGTGTTGAATATGTACAGTAGTGTTCTGAAGTAGTGTTCTGTAGCAATTGAAATAAAATCATGATCATGATCATAGACTAGCATAGCATTCTGTATGTATAATGAAGCCTGTATACAATGGTATTAATTGCAAAATCATTCATGCATCTTGGGTGAGATGTTGTTATTTGCAATTATTTGTAATGTTTGTATTTTATGTTTGACTGTTCACCGCCCTGAGTCCCTAGGGAGAAGGGCAGTATATAAATTGAATAAAATAAATAAATAAATAAAAATAAATCCACCAAAATGCTTCCTAGAATATTTACGATCCTAGAGAAAATAAATTTGATTTAAGAGAGTTGGATAGCTGATTTCTAACCATATGACAGGTCTGTGAAGGAGCATGTACAAATTTATAAGTCATAGGACAGAATTGGACAGAAATATAAATGAAAGGAAATATATTCAATTCTATACCACAATATCACATATCAAATAAATAAGCAATAAATCACTGGCTTTAAAAAGTGGCTGTTCTCATAAGCTCTTTAAATAGCCTAAAATAGTTTTTTATAAATATTTATATATACTTTTTTTTTTACTATTCTATATAGACATTCTTATAACAACACCAAAGATGCAGAAGCAGTGCTGATTTAATGTTCATGGTGAGATTCCCAGCCACATGTTTAACTTTAACTTAGCTATGAAGTTTGTATAGAACTATTTAGGCTCAAAAAACAGAATCACAAATGCACAACCCCATATCAAACAAGAGCTCTGGCAATATCAATTCCCAATTACCCTCTCGTAGCACCCAAAGTTCCACTAACCTTTTCAACTGGCCATTTCTTTCGAGATGGAAGAGAACTAATGTGAAAAAGTCCATGTCATCTATATCTCATCATTTTTCCATCATCTTTAACCAAAAATGTATCACTACATCTGTCAGGATCTCTAGTGACTCACCCTCACCAGCAAAAAGTTCTATTTAAGACCTGACTTACGCTATTGTCATCAATCTGGTTTAGAATTATTGCCTTGGGCATCTAGTGAAAAGTCAATACATGCTGTTTTCCTTGAGAATTGGATGGATTCAAGGATGTCTCCTACCATGACACAGTGTAAAAATAGACAATTCATGTGGAAATCATGCAGAACCTTGTAAAATGAAAGGCATGACATAATGTAAAATTTGTACCATTCTGACACTTAAGAAAAGGATTTGAACTCATGGACTAGTGCACTTTAAATGACTACACAGAGTGCGTTGACTTAAATCTCTATATAGTTCGGTTAGGTGTATTGTGTGAACGTGATCATCAAAAGGAAATATTGCTTAAATCAGACTTCCAATCAGCCATTAGCTCTAAAGAAGCACCTAGAAAAACTCTTATTTATTACAACAAGGAGTGAACTAGACATAGTGCATCCATTCTAGCGGTCCTTGATCTCTCAGGATGAGAGATTCTTATCTCTGAGAGATAAAATATATCACAGCATTCTTCTAGACCAGCTTTAAAGTTTAGGAATGGAAGGCATGGTATTGGGTTCTGTCCTCCCTCCAGAGCATTTTCTGGTTGGTCTTAGAGCAAATTAGCTGTTCAAGATAGACCAGGTCAAAAACAAACACAAGAAATCTATCAAAATAGGTTGTAATCATAGAATCTTGCCTGATAACATTTACCCTCTTATATCAAAAAGAGTCAAGATGGTGCAGTGTAAGTTTCTTTGTCACACAGTCTTGTTTTTCCAGTCTAGGTTTCATTAACAGCCACTACATATTTTCTTCAAGGTCCTCTCTGTGGTCTTCTACATTGGGGAGGAGAGAGGGCTAGCCCAAGGGCCCTTCTTTGAGGGGTCCCTCAGGGCTCTAGTCTCTCTTGAATCCTGTAATATCTACATGAAATTGCTAGGTGATGTCATCCATCAGTACAGGTGCTCTGGTGACAAGTTTCAGTTCAACCTAAGCAATGCAAACTGATTCTATTTTTCATTTTGAATGGAATTATACCCACCACGACAGAAATGACTTGCAATTTGGGGGTCTTCTTAAATTGTTACCTCTATCTAGAAGAATAGCAGCTGTGGCCAGGAAAGCCTTTGTACATTATGCATCAAATTATAGCCATTCCTGAATCACAAGGCCCTGATCATAGTCATTTATGCCTTGTGGTGGGTTTCTACCAGTTCGCCCTGGTTCGTCATCACAGACCCTCTGTGCATGCGCAGTAGGTTCTGTGCATGAGCAAAGCAAGCATGTGCATGTGTGTGCTCACAGTTCTGAACCAGTAGCGAAGGTAAGTGAAACCCAGTACTGTTTATACCCTGGGCACATCCCATTAGATGCATCTAAACAAGACTCCCTTTAAAAACCACCTGGAAGCTACAATTGCTTCCAAATGCAGTGGGAGTGCAAGTAGTAATGTGGTCATATGTCAGTACATCCACATAACACCACTGCTTTTCAAGCTGCATTGGCTCCCTATACGTTTTTAGATAGAATCCAAGGTGCAGGTTAGGGCCAGGTGGAACTACCAATCTCCAATTTCTCTGTTCAGCCCATGACAACTGACAGAGTAGAAATGCTTCAGATTCCTTCCATGAAAAATTGTCAGCTGGCATGGCCCAGAAACCATGCCCCTCTGTTGCAGTGCCTGCTCCATGAAACAATATTAACAATAACACAATCAAAGCTGGCAGATGAAGAACCTGTGGGATGGTTTCTCCCAACTCTTGTTAGTTCCCTGCTCTATTCAGCTCCATGCAGGGGTGCTACTCAGCAGGTTCTGACAGGTTCTGGAGAACCGGTAGCAGAAATTTTGAGTACTTCAGAGAACCAGCAAATACCACCTCTGACTGGCCCCAGAGGGGGATGGGAATGGAGATTTTGCAATATCCTTCCCCTGCCATACCCACCAAGCCACACCCACAGAACTGGTAGTAAAAAAATTTGAATTCCACCACTGGCTCCATGTGTCTTCTTCACTGAAGGAGGAAATCTGAACTATCAAAGTTACAAAGCCGATCACAGGATTAAACTTTGATGTGATCTATCTGTTATTACATTATATGCTAATTATAGGATATATTGGGAAATGTGTTATTACTTTTATGGGGATCGTCTTTTATTTGATGAAAACTTTGTAATCAAATGACTTTAAAAAGTTTTAAATATCCAAAGATTTGGATACAACTAGAATATAACTTTGGAAAGGAGAAAAATTGAGGTTCAGGCAAACAGGATGGTAGCAATAAAGCTTTGAGATTTGCAGCATTTTCCCAAAAAGCAAGTTTTCAAGGAAGGGCTCCCCAAAAGGATGTTCTCTTTCTTTTGGTTTCCCAAAGCTAATAGTCACTGAAGATGGTTCCTCTTCTAGAGCAGTGACGGCGAATCTTTTCAGCACCGAGTGCCGAAACTGGAACGTACGTCCATGCACATTTGCGTGTGCGTGCTGGAATCTGGAAACTGGAAGACCAGCTGGTCAGTGCGAATGCACATGCCCAGTGCAATGGCCCACATGCCCACAGAGAGGGATCTGCATGCCACCTCTGGCACGCGTGCCATAGCTTCACCATCACAGTTCTAGAGCCTTCCAACCCTAAGAGTAAGTGGGGTAATTGCAAACATAATTGTTAAAGATCACCGTTTAAAAGCCAGGCCTGGTTTGTAAACTGTCTTTCTGAAATGAGAAAACATGCCTGGAGCTGAGACATTGAAATGCGCATCAGCACACACGAAATCCATGGTTAATTTCCCCACCACCCCCTCCCATTTCAAGAGAATGAAATATTGAGAACGGGAAATGAGCTCATCTGAGTGGAAGGGGAAAAGAGACAACTGCATAATTTCACTGTACATTTAATGTACCGTTTATAAGAAACAGATGCTAAACATTTCCAAAGTCTCCAAAAAATAGGAGTTTCTTGTTCTGGAATTAAGATTTTGCATGGGGATGAAGGATCTATAGACTTTGGCCAAACCAACACACGTTTCTCATGATCATATTAAATATATTTTCTCTGAGTTGGAATTCTCTTTATTCTTAACTTTAAAAAAAAACATTGATGTTCATTTTAGGCAAGCTTGTACAGTTTACATCACAAATATCTTGGAGCTCTGTGCTCCAATTATGCCTCCTTTTAGGGGAAAAAAGTGGGGGGAAATTCTTCTGACTTAAAACACAGAAAAAGTAGGGCCGGTGTCTGGTTTTTTTAAAGAATGGTCTGATCACATGTTGGACAAAATCAGATGTTAGAGGAATCCTACATTGACCTTCATAGATGATTTACAGGTATTCTTCGACTTACGACCACAAATGAGCCCAAAATTTTGGTTGCTAAAAGAGACATTTGTTAAGTGAGTTTTGGCTCATTTTACGACCTTTCTTGCCAGAGTTATTAAACGAATCACTGTGATTGTTAAGTTAGTAACACGGTTGTTAAGTGAAACTGGCTTCCCCATTGACTTTGCTTGTCAGAAGTTCACAAAAGGGGATCACATGACCCCGGGACCAGGGATGAAATGCTACCGGTTCGGACCAGTTTGGCCGAACCGGTAGCGATGGCAGCGGGTGGTTCACAGAACTGGTAGTGATGGCAGTGTGAGGCTCCGCCCACCCACCCAGTCATCATTACTTCCTGGTTTTAACCCTCTGTGCATGCGCAGAAGGGTTTGCGCATGTGCAGGAGGTCCAAGCGCGCACATGATGCGCGCAGTGCATGCACTTCCGAACCGGTAGGGAAGGTAAGTAGATTTCACTCCTGCCCGGGACACTACAACAAACATAAATATGAGTCAGTTGCCAAGCATTCAAATTTTGATCATGTGACCATGGGGATGCTGCAATAGCCATAAGTAGCCTTGGTAGTACAGTGGACTAAAAAACACTGTTATTAACATCTGCTGCTTGCAATTACTGCAAGTTCAA
>JANHZT010002512.1:81639-91907 GCA_032468215.1 Stegonotus admiraltiensis
CCTCCAGAAGTTGTGAATGCTCCAACACTGGAAGTTTTTAAGAAGATGTTGGATAACCATTTGTCTGAAGGGGTGTAGGGTTTTCTGCCTAAGCAGGGGGTTGGACTAGAAGACCTCCAAGGTCCCTTCCAACCCTGTTATTCTATTCTACATTCTACTCTTGTGCACTAGCTCTATCCTCTTGTGCTGGTGGACAGGGTGGACTGGGATCAAAGGGAAGTACTAAGGAAATGTAAGGTAGTGGCGGCAGCAGGGAGAACTCTTGACTTGTACAGACTAACTTCTACAAACATTTATCCCCCTGCATTCAGGGGAGTTCAGAGGTAGGTGTTGCTCTCAAAGGGTAGGCATGAGGATAAGTACAAAGTGGCACTCACCATCTTATTTATTTATTTGTTTGTTTGTTTGTTTGTTTGTTTGTTTGTTTGTTTATTTATTTATTTATTTATTTATTTAGACTTCTATACCGCCCTTCTCCTGAAGGACTCAGGGCGGTCCTTGGCTGCATTGAGTTTTGAAATGCAACAAATGCATAGTCACTTGTTTTCACACCGATTTAATTTTTTAAAAAATGAATTTGGAGACAGATATTCACACTCATTTCTATTTTGCTTTCACTTGTTCCAATCTACTAGAAATTTTATAAATTTAACCCTGAGACAGTGTGGCCTATCTTCAAAAATGTTATGGATGGAAAAACTAGTTACTAGAAAGAGGGAACAGGTAAACTTCTGTGGGTAAAGGAAAGATAAATTAAATCCAGTATAACAGAAGGGAAACTAGACAAAAGCAGCTAAACGGGATGGTAAAACTACATGAATGTCTTTAAATATAAATCAAATATAAATCAAATAAATATTTGATTTATCAATAATAAATATAATCATTTTTAAATTTATAGTTAAATTTATAATATAACTCTAAATACATATACTGTTTTCTTATAGGGCAAAACTATTCTTTTTTAATAAGAATTTTTCGATATGAATCAAGCCAGTTTCTGGGCCCAGAAATCAGAGTAAGTCTCCCAGTTATGTTCTTGATTTATTTCCTAGTTCAAATCCTCTTCCTCTCCTAAATACACATTGAACATTAGTCAGGCTCAGTGGTGCCAGATCTTAGAAAAATTGGTTTTATGAGAACCACATAATCAGTTCACAGAATGTTCCAAGCTGGAATGCAGCAGCTGAAAAAAAGCAACCCACTAGAACAATGAAACATGATAGAGTGAGGAAGCCTGCTGAAATACATATACTGGCTGTTATGACATTTAATCCTGCCACACAAATACTCTGCAGAATTTTTCCTACAGAGTCTTTGGATGAAGATAACCTACAGTGGAAATGTGATTAGTCTGAAACATGACATGCTAGAAGTAATATATATTTCCCTTTGCTCAGTTTTATTGGTTTTTTGATTGTGCTGAAAAAAGCAGCAGCAGACAAAGGCTTTAATGACAAAGAAGTTAAATATTAAGAAACCTGCTTTTTAATGTTCACCAGTTTTATATGTTCCCACTCTTTGTGTGTCTTTTCCGTGTGGGAATTGTTAATTAAAGGTAAATAGTGAAGGAAAACAGCTTTAAATGTGCTTTATGAAAAGAAAAGCTATAAAATTGAGAAAATCTGAAAGATACGTGGGAAGGGTGAAACATATGGAAGTGAGTGAATGAGCTGTTCTGATACTACTAATTTGCTATATATAATTCAACCAAAAGTACCCATGACCTTTCATAGCACCTCTACTACTCACAAGGTGAAGCCAAAGTGGGAATTCACTGTCAGGGCCTTAAGAGAGGCTGGTTTTGCTTCTCACACTTCTACACAGCCCATTGCTGATCAGTTTGGAATGGCCATTTTGAAGACACCACTTATAGCTGTCTCACAGGACTCAAGAGTATCATTGCAAATTCTAGGTTGCAAAACTGATCATAGCACTTCAGAAATGTGCCAGGAAATAGGAACCAATATTTGCTTCAGAAACACAGGATTAAATAGGTTAAGGAAAGCAAGAACTAAAGAACAAGGAAAAGAGGTGTCCAGATTTTGGCATCAGCCACAACTCATGGAATGAATCAAAAGAAACTAGAGAACATAACATTCAAGGAGACCAGGTTGCTCAGCTGCAACAGGAAATTTGATTATTTTCCTTCCTCACTAGATGAAATTGATTCTGATTTTGGACTTGAAAGGGAGAGAAAGCTTTTTAATATAGGTGAGTATGATATAAGGCAGTGATGGCTAACCTTTTTGCCATCGCATGCCAAAAGCGGGGGGAGCATGGTGGGGTCACACGCACGCGTGCCCACATCCATAATTCTATGTGCCCCCCCCATGGTCCCCCCATTTTTGGCACTCGATGGCCCAGTGGGCCTGGTAGGCCTGTTTTCGCTCTTCTCAGGCTCCAGAATCTTTCTAGGAGCCTGGGGAGGGTAAAAACGGCCTTCCCCACCCCTCAGAGGCCCTCTGGAGGCCAGAAACAGTGTGTTTCCTGACTTCTGGTGGGCCCAGAAGGCCCAAAAATCAGCTGGGTGGCGCACGCATGTGTGCCAAAGCTGAGCTCACGTGCCCACCGATATGGCTCCACATGCCACCTGTGGCGCCCATGCCATAGGTTCGCCATCACAGATATAAGGGATATTATTAAGGGATCATTACAGAGAAGAATTAGCTGGTGGGAGATTATCCCAGTTGGATGGCATAACTTCTCATTTAATTCCCAGGGCTCTTCTGCACAATAGCAATAAACTGGAGTTATAGGGTGTAGGAGATGGCTAAAAGAGGTACTCAGAAAATGCTTGCCAGACTTCTAACACTGGTCTATCTCAGCAGTGAACTAGAATAATTTTAATCCTAACTCAATTTATGCCCTAGATCAGGGGTGTCCAACCTTGGCAACTTTAAGACTTGTGGACTTCAACTTCCAGAATTCCCCAGACAGCCATGAGAGTTCTAGAAGTTGAAGTCCACAGGTCTTGAAGTTGCCAAGGTTAGACACCCCTGCCTCAGATATTTTCCTATATGCATATTAAGTAATCTGCAGAGCTTTTCAGGAAATTCTCTCAGCTTGGTGGCCTGAATTGAAATAACACACAAGCTTTGCTTGTATTTCTGCCTTTGCTTTTTCAGTGCTGTAGAGTTGTTTTTCCTGCTCTCTAAAAAGCTTCACTTTCACAGTTCTTTAAACAGTGTTTTCTTAGCCTTACAGCTCACTCTTTAGGAGATGTGTTTCTCATTCTCAGGAGATTCCAGTTGAGTGAATTTTTTGGAAGTAAAAAACCTATGTAAGATTGTAGTTCATTTCTCCACATATAGTTCTTAATTCTCAACTGGCTTTGACTCTTTCTGTCAGTCCCACCATGATTCCGTCCTTTGCCTGTCTATCCCATGTCATTCTGTTTCTATATTATAATTTTCCTTGTTTCTCTTTGGACAGATTTATATGCTCCAAGGTCCAATACACAAACTCCTTCTGTAACATACTCTATTCCTTCCCCCACTCAGTAATTCAGCCATTGTTTAGTTTATTACAATTGTAGATCAAAGCAAATTAAAAATAAACTAATACCAAAATGCATCAAAATTGAAGCATAATATAACGAACATATAGGAGAACAAATATAAAATTATATTAACTATACTCACACTTAGCCCTCTGGAGGGACTCATTTCAGTGGTGGGTTGCTACCAATTCGCCCCAGTTCGGGCGAACCAGTAGCAGCAGCGGTGGGAGGCTCCGCCCGGATGTCATCAAATACACTCTGCGCATGCACAGAGCTGGCACACGCAAGAGCAAACTGGTAGCAAAGGTAAGTAAAACCAACCACTGACTCATTTATGTTTTATTGTAACTAGTATACAAAACCTGGCTACACTACCTGAGATCACTAATTCCAGGTCAATTAATATGAGGTTGTGACGGTTATCCTTAGTCCTGCTTAAATATTATATTCTGATTGGGGAAAGTCTGAATAGCTCTATAAAAGAGGCAATTTAGAGAACGTTACCCACAGTTTCAATTTCTCAGTCACCATATAGGGAGAGGCATGATTCTTTAAGAATGAAGAGACAGAAGGGTACTAGTGAACCAGTGCAAAGATCTTTTGGTGTTTTGATTGTGTATTTAATAATAAGCAGCTACAATCCTTTTTTTCTGATCCAACTGGGAAAAAGTAAAGTCCAGTTAAAATCATTGTGAAGGTCAGTATTTCTGGCACATTGCTTAAAGAATGATTTGGCCAGTTAAAACCCATTCAGATCAGTGTCAAAAGGTCAATAACACTTAGTGGTATAGTGAAGACCATAGTACTTAGGGTGATTTCTATAAAGAAGGCTGGAATTTATCTCAAAAAACCAAAGCATTCAAACTGTGGGGTTGAAAATGAATTTAAGCCAAGAACTAACACACTCTTTCCAACATTAAGTATTTATGGTCCACTGTGAATTCTCATCCCCATCAGTACAGTTTAAAGAATTCTTCTGCTCATCTTAATGTATAGGCTTCTTTCTCAATTATGCCACCTTCTTTTGCCTGTCCAAACAGCAACAAGCTTAGGCTAGCAGCTGCATTCCCAATTTCATTTGTACTAATAAAGCATGGGATAGGGTTGTTTTTGCAATAATTATTTTGTAGTACAGTAAAAATATATGGTAGATCATATGTTTTTATCATATAGTGAACAGGTCCCATCTTTTTCATTATCCTGCATGGACTTTGCCGTTTTGCCTGCAATTTACATTTTTGATTGGGCAACAGTAATAACACCAATCCCCAATGCAACATATTTTCTCTAGCTCTTTGAGCTTCTGTTTCTGGTTAGCTATTGGTAAATTTGCCTGAGCTAATTGCATATAACTTCACTCTCCGGGCAAATCTACATTCAGTCACATCTTTTGTTTTTTCTAGTCCGTTTGGATGCCTATCACTTTTCTGGGTTGTCTACTGTAAAACAGTTCAAAAAGACTATTAAACACCTGTAGATGTTTTAACCACTTTTCTATAGGCAAATAGTTTAGTGTAAAGGTGCTAGGCTACTAACCAGGAGACTGAAAATTCTAGTGTTGCCTAAGAGGGAAAGTCAGCCTGGTAGCTTTAGGCCACTCAACTCTTTCTCAGCCCCAGGAAGAAGATAATTTTTGAAGGTCAGATTCATGTGCTTAATTCAACCATCAATCTGGGGGTAATAAGGATTGGTTCTTATCCCTTGAGCCCCAAATCTCTATATAGAGACATATTAGTGAGACTGATTAGAAATCTCAACCTTGATCTGTTAGGCTTTCATGTGGTAATCTCATTCCACTGAATTCATTAATCAGATTTTTTTTCTATCTTTGTAACTATAATGTTGCTGAGGGGCACTGTTTTAGGGTAACATGCTGCCTAGACATATATGACTAGAATATATTGGTTACTCTTTTTGGGTATTATTGGCAGAACTGGTAAAAAGGTTCCCCCAGACATGCATGCTAGTTGTTTCCTGCTCTAGGGGCTGTGCTCATCTCCATTTCTAAGCCGAGGAGCCAGCACTGTCCGAAGATGTCTCTCCATGGTCATGTGGCTGGCATGACTAAATGCCAAAGGCACATGGAGCACTGTTACCTTCCCCCCGAAGTGGTCCCTATTTTTCTACTTGCATTTTTACATGCTTTCTGCTAGGTTGGCAGAAGCTGGGACAAGTAATGGGAACTCACTCCATTATGCGACACAAAGGATTTGAACCGCTACATGGAAACCATGGGTTGTATGTCACTAAAGTATGTCGGTGGTATACTTGCAGATCACATGACATCTGTACAAAAAGCCTACCATGACTCAAAGGGTAGGTTTAAAGCATAATCGATCTGAATAGCCATGTTAGTATTTTGCAGTAAAACCAATTATTTTTGTGGCACTTTAAGACTAGTCCATTTATTTCCATATAAACTTTTGTGGATTACAATGCCTAGAATATATTGAGTGAGATCTTCTGAAATCATTTCAATACAAAAATAATTCAGGTTACCATAAATTACTGGCATTACTTTTCTAAGTCAGTCTTAGTCATTTTCTAAGAAACTACTTTGTATGGATTGGAAATTACACTACAGATGTTTGAGATTGTATTTTATTTAAGTGGAAATCAACTGCTAAAATTCAAGCTGCCAGCATTAAGCTTCTTAAATCATAGGAAACTGAGAAGAAAACAAAATTACCAAGCCCAACTGCATGATCTAAACAGCTTTATCCCATAATTTTAATTGCATTTTTACTGAGCTCTTTTATACAAATATGTGCAATGCTAATGTTACTTATCTAGCTGACAAGTAAATGGCAAAAATTGGTAACATTGATCCTTAATATTATCCATATATTCTCAAAAATAGCTGAACAGCATTAAATATCTGTATTAAAAATAATTTTGAATCAAATATTCTTCTGATTTTGTTTTAGGAGTAAAAACAGTTAAAATGTTGTCCTGAGAAGAACTATTATTGAAATCTTCTATTGCTATTGATAACTATTGTTTCCCAAATTTGTGTTGTTTTGTAAGGTAGTTCTCTATCTCAATCCAATTAGGCCTTTTTTCCCCCTTATAAACAATCAAAGATTACAAAATGAATATGTTGACTTTGCAGTGTTATGCATTTAATCATATTCATCCTCTGGGAAGCACAAGAATGCTAATTTACAAAGTTATGCTAGCCAATTATGAACTTAAAAATTAATTATTTAAGTCAATTCTTTATTCTGCATTATATATCTGATACCGTACAGTAATGAATAGAATGCTTCCGAATCCCATCGATGCTTTTCAAAAGGCAACAGGACTTTCTTGGTCCAGTTGTTATCAAGTCACCAAGAAAGTCCTGTTGCCTTTTGAAAAGCACCTTTGGGACAACTGTGACCTGGATGATTGAGAAACTCCATAAATGCTCCTGAGGTTTCTCAGTGCATTTACTAATAGTTTTTAAAACTCGTCTTTTTCAACCATCCTGATAGCAGCCTATCAAGAGGACTACTTTGTATATTGCCAGATGTATATATACAAATAAAAGGTAAAGGTTCCCCTCACACATATGTGCTAGTCGTTTCCAACTCTAGGGGGTGGTGCTCATCTCTGTTTCAAAGCCGAAGAGCCAGCGCTGTCCGAAGATGTATCCGTGGTCATGTGGCTAGCATGACTAAATGCCAAAGGCGCATGGAGCGCTGTTACCTTCCCACCAAAGGTGGTCCCTATTTTTCTACTTACATTTTTACGTGCTTTTCAACTGCTAGGTTGGCAGAAGCTGGGACAAGTAACGGGAGTTCACCCCATTATGCAGCACTAGGGATTCGAACCGCTGAACTGCCGACCTTTCGATCAACAAGCTCAGCGTTTTAGCCACTGAGCCACACGTCCCAAATACATGTCACAAACACATGTGGACAAATATTTGATCGGTTTATATGAGATATTGATAGAAATACTTTTTTACTTCTATTTTAATAACAGATGGTAAAGAGATAATTGGTTGGTATTCTCTCATTTGAAATGTTGATTAGGGAGATTTCCCCACTTGCATTTAATCATAGCACAAATGTGCCCCATCTTTTTTCTTACATTATGTCTTCATGGTATTGACTGTATCATATCCCCAGTTCATATTTCATGCAGTCTTAAGTTGCCTTAGTTGTTTAAAATTGTGCTGCTTTTTGGGAGGGGGGGGAGAAAGATATTACAGTTGTAGCTTGCCAATCTTCAGCTTCTCTGTGCATGCTATGTTGCTCTGCTGATTATGATGCTTTCAAATAATTTTTGAAGATGAAGACTTGCTGCGGTTATAAAGACATTCAAAATTAACAAAAACAAAACAAAAACATACACAGAGTGCATATCTAGAGACATATTTAGACTCTACAAAACAATCAAATTTTGTCAGACTGACCAAGTGCATGAAATAATTGGCTGAAGTGTCCTTTGTGCTCAAGGGTCACAAGCAGGGGTGGGCTGCTGGGGGTTCGCAGGGGTTCAGGGAAACCTCTAGCTAAGATTCTGTGCAGTTTGGAGAACCCCCAAATCCCACGCCTGTCTGGCCCTGCCCACCCCATCCTGCCCCTCCCAGGAGACTCCACATGGCCTCTTTTGGATGCAGATAAGAGCAGGGCGCATGCGGAGGCTTGGGGAGGGTGAAAAATGGGCCTACCGGAAATTTGGGAAGGCCTCCAGAGGGCCTCCAGAGCCTGGGGAGGCTGTTTTCACCCTCCCGGAGGCTCAAGAAAAGCCTCCAGAGCCCAGGGAGGACAAACTCCCCCCCCCACTGCCGTGGTGCAGGAGGCCAACTAGGCCATGCCCACCCAGCAACCAGGCAGAGAATCCCTTGCTAAAATTTTTGAAGTCCACCCCTGGTCACAAGCATATGCACAACTGAGAGCATCTGAAGCCTACAGATTAGGACAATATGGAAAGTTTGTGAGTGAGTATTTTGAAAGATACTCAGTTGGAAAGGGTGATTGTGTGGAGACCTCATCAAGTAAACTAAACCAAATAGACTATAACACAGCTCAGCACAAGGTATGAATCTAGATTTATACACTGGCAGAAAATAATGGGTGATTAAAAGCAGGCTGGGGAACATGGAATAGAATAGGACGAAAAACAATGGCAGTGCAAAAATAGAAATGGACGCGAAGGAGCTAGAAAATCAAGAGACAAATAAGCTATGTAGGCACAATTCAGTTGGCAATTATCTATGAGAATTGAAAAAGACGCTAATTAAGGCAGCATCAAATCACTCTTAGGTCTCAAAATGCTAAGCATGGGAGATCACCAGGAAATCCTATGACTGTAGATTAGATGGGAAGTTTAAAAAAGGAGGATCATCTTGGATAAAACTAATGGAAAATTGTTACCGTATTATTGCTGGATTGTGATCATGAAGTCATCAGAGTCAAATTCAGCTCAAAGGAGACTCTCCTTTTTAGAGACTAATGACCAGAGAATTTAATGGTGCATGGAAGGCAAGGAAATACTGTAGAATGGTTTTACTGCCTTTAATGAAAAAGATACCAATCAATTCAAACTTAATCCCAGGAGTTATTGCTGGATCATTGATTTCAATTGATTAGAAAAGGACAGAGGAAATACAAGATGCTCAAATGAATGTTCTACCTTTTTCTACCTATTTTTTTAAAGCTTTTGTAGCTTGTATATATTCATTTAAAACCATTTCTTTCTGATTGTGGTTTATATACAGGTTTATTATTATTTTAACTATGCAAATTTATGTAAGGACCTATCTGTCTTTTTTTTTAAAAGTTTATTTAACCTCACATCATAGCTAGTTTAGCTTAGTCAAGCTGGCCCGCTACTATTTTTTTTTAATCTTGTAAATTGTGAGAAAACAATTTTGAGAAAAGATACAACTGCTTTAAAAAGTTCCCGACAATTATTTTGTTAATTCCAAATCCAAAATGCTGCCCAGCCGTAATGAATAACAAATGTCACAAAGATTATCACTATGGTACACTAGGTAGCACAATGTTTTTTTATATACTTTTAAAATTCTTTTAGAGCAGCAGTGATTTCTCTCCTTGATTACTTATGGAGAGCAATTGTGTCTTTTTTACTTTGTGGGAAAGAATGCCTTTAAGTTAAAAATTTGTTAGTCCTGCTGTAAATGGAAAATATGAGTGTGCAGTTTTATAGAGAATGCCAAACTGAAATGTTTATACTGGATTCAACCCCATCTCTAACGCCGACTCTATTGTTGAATAGTATTTTGCTTTGCATTTGCATCAGAAAAGAGGCAACCATGTGGAAAAAATACTCATCAGTACAAATTATGTTTGGCCACAGTAGTAAATTAAATATTTTATTTACTTTAAAACACATTAGCATTCTCTACATTCCTCCTCCCAACCCCCACCAAGTGTTTTATTTAATAGTTGTTTAATTTCATTTAAGTGTTGGGGTGTAATTGGTGGTGAGAACACAGTCAGCAATCAAAGATCTGTAATTAATTAGTCTGAATAAATCAGGCAGCATAGAAGAGCTCCAGAGAAAGGCCCCAGTCAGCATTTGGGTGAAATAAACACCCCACTGATTACATGATCTCATAAATACAGTGTTGCCATTGTAATATTCCTTTATGTCAATAGGGGAGATTTGCTAGAGCTTAGCAAATAGCCCTTTAGCTTTGCCTTACAAAGGGGCAATTTGCTTCTACTGCAAGGAATCCTCCATTGGTTTTCCCTTCACTTCTGGGCTCCTTAAACATCTCAGAGTCTTTGCCTCCATTCCATCCTCCCCA
>JANHZT010002512.1:125255-137185 GCA_032468215.1 Stegonotus admiraltiensis
GTTCTGGACCAGCTGAAGCCTCCGGGTGCTCCTCAAGGGGAGCCCCATGTAGAGAGCATTACAGTAGTCCAGGCGGGTAATGAGGACCTTTGCCTTAAAGGGAAGTCAGTTTGAATTTAAGCAAATAGAAAATGGAGAAAAATCATAGGATGACCTATGATCAAGTGTGAAAGATTTCCACAAGACTGTTTTGCAAAAAAAAAAAATGCCTATCACTATTTGACAGATGGTGACTTCTTTTCTTGCAGCATTGTCAAATATCATTTACATGTTACATAGATCTTTATGTACATAAAAGCCAGAAGACATATCTGATTACATTAAACAGGTTTTTTCGTGTTGTAGATTTAAATGTAAAATAAAATGCTCACGCTCCAAACATCTGATTTTCCATAGAAAAATCAAGAATCAAGCAAAGGTCATCAGCTGCAGAAGGAAACTATGGAGACCATTAAGCGTGCTACTATTCTTGCACAGGAACTTGGAAATATTGTAGATAACATCCAAGGTAAACTGGGAGCATTTCTGATTCATATAGTGGGGTACATCCGTGGAACTGGCAGTGGAGAAAAGCAATTATAGGAACATTTATAAACTGTCCAAAATTAACATATAATCGAAGAGAACCAGAATTACAATCCAGTTTTCATGGTTATAGTTTTTGCTAAGCAAATTATTTGATGCATACCCTCCCAATTCCCCTCTCCAAAAAAAAGAGAATATTTGTTAAAAAAAATTTTCTGTACCAGGAGATCAGATTTGTATGGCAGCTTTCAGCTTTTTCCACTCTTCTTTGTAGTACATATTTAGAACAATGTTATGTTCCTTGAGAATGCAAGCTAATTTTAACACAGAGAGATAAAGAAACATACCCAGATGCTTTCTAAAATTCTTGAACAATTAGTTTTGAAATGTGGGAACAAACTTATCCCTGGACATTTCCATGGTGGGAAAAAAAAAGTCAGTTACCTATATAAACCACACTAGGACATTTTCACAATAATTTAGGAACTTGGAAATGACTCTTCCTTCCCGCAATGGAACAAAGGTTAAATAAGAGCAGCAGGACCATAACCACAATGCACTTTGAAGGGTTCCTATATACAGTAGATTCTGGTCAGTAGAGCCACCAAAATGTTGGCATTTTTTGGTGTTCAAATAAAAAAAAAACTCCAAGACGTTTAGATCAATGTTTCTCAACCTTGGCAGCTATAAGATATATGCACTTCAGCTGACAAAATTTCCCAGTCAACATATGAGTTTTTGCTAAGTCATGATCTAAAGTAGAGATGTCAAATTCACAGCCCATGGGCCAGATGCGTCACATGCTGGCCACGCCCACCACCCCATTTTAGCAAAGGGGGGAAAGTCACAATACGTCACATGACAACAACGTGACAATGTGAGTTTGACACCCCTGACCTAAAGTATAGGACCTCTGATCTACTCAGAGTGGTGCTCTGATTCAAGCAAAGAGAAAAAAATATTTGTAGCAAAATGGTGAATAATTTGAAGGAAGATAACTAGAAAGGGCAGCAGCAGCTTTGTTCAATAAAATGTACAACAAAAAATTCTCTTGAATCATCTGCCTCTGCTTTGTGTACAGAAATTGGCAGCAAGGCAGAATACTATGGTATTGAGCATGATCTGAGGCCTGAAGATATAGCTCAGAAGGTCAAAGCAGCAGAAGAGATGCTGAAGGACATCAGACTTCGCAGACCTTTCACCTTCCAGAGGCAACTTGCTGATGAAGAGTCTGAAGCAGCTCAAGACTGTGAGTTCTTCTATGGATTTGGGCCCACAGAAAGTCCTCTCTGATTTATCTCATCAGATGGGCAGCTTCAGCTTAAAGAAGGTGATCTTAAGATACTCAGGCCCTAAATTATGTAGGATTTTCAAGGTGATAACCTTTAAAACTTTATACAATGTACACCAGTTATGATGCCACTAATCATCAGAAAAGCTGATTAGTGGCATTACTTTACCTTGAATATTTTATGTGATAATTTCAGCATCTGAGTACCTAGAGATGCTTCAGTAAGCAAAATAAAAAATATTTATGACAGGGATACATAAGTCTTCCTTCAGATAGCACAGCACTTTTGTGCTAAATCACATGCTGAAGAGCTGGGAATACAGTTTGCAGCACTTGTAAGCACTTTCATTGCTTATTTCTGAACTCTTCAACAAGAGTTCTTTAGCTCTTTTATCCTTCTGAGCTACCCCTGCTGTCCATGGCATTGGCATCACTTGCAGCTCAGCTCCATCCTCATGTGATTGTACATTGCTTCAGGAGGGCAGAAGAGGCAGCTGACTTCTGATTTTGCTGCAGAGTATTGCCACAAGAGTTTTGCAGCATGAATGCTAAAAGCTTTCAGGTAGGCATTTCCCCTGGAGGGAACTCTTGCCCCTCCTTGTTCCTCAACAAACCACACTATCATTTTTTGCTTCTCTTTAAGATGCAGCTTTATAGGTCCCTCTCACATATTTAAAAAGCAGGCAGAACATGAGATTAAAAACAAGAAGGGGGAGAGAGCTGTAAACTGTTAGGATGCTGATTTTGGAACTCTCCAGTCAGTCATCTGGAGGACATGTTGAACTAGCTCACACCCTGCTCTCTGTGTGTTGAGATCAGCAGCAGTAAGGATAATCATGGAGAAGTTTAAAAGTGCTGTTTGAGTCTGGGGATCGAAGACTGGTAACGTAGAAATGCACAAGTTCATAAAAGCAAGAGCGTACTTGTAAAGTGTACTGTAGAGACTGAGAAAAAAGGAATTTGAGCACATTAATCACTTCCCTCTTCTCTTAGTATTAAGGAAAGCTGAAAGTTGGGAACAGAAACATAATGAAACCAGGTCTTTGATTCCTGACATATTGGATCAGCTTGGGGAACACAACACCAAGCTCACAGACTTGCAAGAGGCTTTGCATCAAGTTATTGATGACGTCAGAAAAACAGTCACTATAAATAACGAAAGCATTGCTAAACTCCAAGTGCATGAGGTACTATGCAGTCAATTGTTTCAAAATTGTTGTAGTTTATGGTTTTAACAGTGTAAAATATCGACCGTAATCCGTCAAGATAATCTTGTTTATTATATGATCAATGATGTATGTGCAGCTAAAGAAATAAAATCAGATGCTGGGAGAATTCACACTACCTAATGGCTGGGAGCCATCCAGAGTTCAATATAAGATGGGCAGTTTGTAAAAGTTTTATCAATAAATAGGTAAATGTGATCACATAGACTGAACTTCAGAAGGGAAATGTATTCATTTCCTGGTCTACAGGGGAATGTGCTTATCACAACAGGATTTTATACTTTATGGATAAGTTCCAACTAGTTTTAAAGAATGTCCACATGTATGTCTTGTACTATATGCATTCTTCTCATGTAAGAAGAAAAAGACCATTTGAATTACTTATGCTGTTTCAGAGGGCTAGGAGGAAGTTGGGACAGTAATAAAGATAAAAAGTATCTTGAATTCTGTCTCAGTCAACACAAAGAAAGATGGAACTTCCTCCCATATTGCAAGTTCTTCCCTTTATGGAGAAGCATCACACAATATTTATCTCAGAATATTCATCATCAAAATGTTCTAACGTTAGAATATTATTCAAAGACCTGTGCAATGTAAACTAAATATATTTGGAGCATATACAGTACTAAGCTTTTGTCTGCAACATCTTATTTATTTATTTATTTATTTATTTATTTATTTATTATTAATATTTATATACCGCCCTTCTCCCGAAGGACTCAGGGCAGTGTACAGCCATAATAAAATACCTCGATACAAAGCAGATTAAAGCAGATGCACCTTTTCCAGGGATCACATAACAGACTAAGGTTTGCAGACTGATACCACATTTCCAGTTCCTCATAAACTCTGAAGCATCTTTTAGAGACTGTATCCAAAGCACTGCATGACCCTTATTAATAAATAGTAATGTTTTAGTAATGTTCATTATATTTGCTCAGCTTCCAAGTATCAATTGTGTTCACTAAAGAATTTATTAATTTTACTGTGGATCGAAATATCTAATTTACTCAAATCAATACAATAGTGATTAGCATACATTTAAGCATACACTTAAATACATATTTAAGAAATTATTGTTCTTTTCTTACAGAAGCAACAAGAAACATTGGAGGAAGAGATTGACACTCTGAACAATACTCTAGGGATGGCCACCGACATTCTAGATTTTTCTCATGGAATCATCTTTGAAGTGAATGAAGCAATACAGGTGATTTTCTTTTTAAATAAACCATCAAAATCTACTGTCTACCTAGTCCACAGAGTTTACATCTTTAGCTTTTAACACGATCTTCAGAATGCAGTATTATACTAGCATCAACTTCAGCAAGACTTAGCAAATACTATGATTTACAGTAGCAATAGCAATAGATTTATATCCTGCTTCACAGTGCTTTACAGCCCTCTCTAAGTGGTTTAACAGAGTCAGCATATTGCCCCCAACAATCTGGATCCTCATTTTACCAACCTCGGAAGGATAGAAGGCTGAGTCAACCTTGAGCCTGGTGAGATTCTATCTACCAAATTGCAGGCAGCCAGCAGTTAACAGAAGTAGCCTGCAGTACTGCATTCTAACCACTGCACCACCACAGCTCTTCTTAACTGTGTTTTAGGAAAAACAGGGTTGAGGTGATACATAATGAACCTTTAACCGCTATTCAGATTGCATCCCATATACACTAGATTAGTAATAAGTCCTTCCTGGAGTAGTATAAAGAACTTCAGAGCAAATGCAATTTATTTATTTATTTCAGTAGTCACATTTGAATAGGAAGTTCAAGCATATAGATTTAGCCCCACTAGGTAGACCAGACCAGGAAATTAGTTCCATAGAAAGGCTAAAAGTACTTTTATTGAGATTAACTATAACAGAATCTTGGAGGTCTGAGTGAGCTATACCTTCTCCTCCTCCAGTGGATTAAGGAAGCGTCTGTCTGAGTCACTTGCAAATGTTATCTCATTCTGGACTTTATTTCACCCCTGCCTGCATATTTGGGACAATTGCAACCAAAATTTCTATCGCTAAGCAAGGTGGTTGTTAAGTGATTAGTGCCTGATTTTACAAACTTTTTGCCATGTTTATTAAGCAAATTGCTGTTAAGTGAATTACACAGTCATTAAGCAAATCCAGCTTTCCCCTATTGTCTTTGTCATCAGATCCTGGCTGGGAAAGTCACAAATAGCAATCACATTACCTCAAGACACTGCAGCCATCCTAATTACATGCTAGTTGCCGAGTGCCTGAATTTTGATGTGAGGAAGTGTGAGGACTGGTGATAAGTCACTTTTTTCAGTGCCATTGTAAC
The DNA here is from genome assembly GCA_032468215.1 of Stegonotus admiraltiensis. Taxonomy (NCBI): domain Eukaryota; kingdom Metazoa; phylum Chordata; class Lepidosauria; order Squamata; family Colubridae; genus Stegonotus; species Stegonotus admiraltiensis. The sequence continues at coordinate 130,604 of JANHZT010002512.1, forward strand.
TTCAAGTGGTTGTTGAATGAATGGTTGTAAGTTAAGGGACTACCTATGCTTATATAGGAAGAGCTACAACAAAAGGGAGAGTGGAAGTTCACAACAAAACCAGAAGTGATTGCCTGAAACTGTAGCACCATTCATCCAGTTGGAGACAATGGCAGAGAGAAATAAATTGTGATCCTCAATCATGGTATCAGGCTGAAGTACACATAACCACAAGTACATAGTTATAATCAGCTCAGTGTTAATCAATAGAAAGACTGCTATGGACAGGCTCAGAGGAAGTGTGTCCTCTGAGCCATCTAGCTAGGATTAACAGGAGTGAGTGCAGATGGGTAAGGAAATGGTTAGCAGTGGATAGATAATGGAGGAAGAGTGATAAGGAGAGGAAATACCCAATGTTCAGATAGAGAAAGATATCTGGCTGTTTCTCCAGCCCCTGAAAGGAAGAATGGCTTTTGACATGAGTTTTCATTATCATGCCTTGTTCCTCGTAGTTTCTCTCATTTTTTACAGTACAGTATATGGTCTTGCTATTTTATTGGGTGCTTTGAATGCTGTTTTTACGGTATGCCACCCAAAATGGGTTGAGTAGGGCTACTCTATAATTTTGACAAATAAATAAACAAAGTTATTCAACTTGTGTCAGGGTTATATATTTTGGGCTGAAGCTGGAGTTCTGTAACTGAATGTTTCCTTTATTCAAATCCTCCTTAATGAATAGTGAAGAAAATAAGGGCCTATGACAAATAAGCTTTTTTTTTTAATTCTAGCTTTATCCCTTGCTGCAGTTAAGTTTTTCACTATAGAAAAGGGCTCAATTAAATGATCCCCAATTTGAAAGAATACGCTCTGTCATCTCAATGAGAATCCTTTGGTCACTTTATCCCTATCTACCTAATTTGGAAAGACATTTTGCAGTTTATAGAAAAATCATAGCTATTTTTTCTTTACTCTTTTTATTTGGTCAGAATGCATCCAGGTTTTATGCAGAAATAGACGGAGCTAAAGTACAGCTACAGGACAAACAGGCCAACCAGTCAAGGTTTGATGAAGATTTGGTTGAAAAAGCCATGAAATATGCACAGGGCCTTCAGGACCTTGCAGATAACTTGGAGAGGTAACTTTCAAGTGTATTAAGCCAAATTCTCTTTCTGCAATAAATTGGTACAATCTGAAGAACTGGAAATCACACTTAAGTCCCACTAATCTCAGGGAGACAGAATTAAGTGTGTGATTAACTGTTCTATTGAAATCAGTGGGTCTTAAAATGGCTTAAAAATACCAACCTTTATTAAAGGATATGAGAATTATGAAACAAATGTTATATCAACAGCATTTAACATTAAACTATAAATGCTGTGTTGTCCCTGATATGGTGCTTTAGGAAACCATGGAAAGTCTTTTATTATTCCTGTAACACAGTTGTTGTGTCACTGAATGACTATGTTTCTCAAGACTACCTACAGACATAAATTAAAGACTCAAGTGAGACATAAACAAAGCATTCCTTATCTCACAATTTATGTTTTTCAGCATTATGTCATACCCATTCTCAATATATGACTGAATTTAAATTGTGGGTACATAGTGTTGAGATCCTTTATTGCAGAATAGTTGAGTGGGGATGCTGACTGACTAATGAACTACCCTGGAGAAGATCTAAACATCTTCTTGCATGTCATGATGGATCATGTCGGTGAGGGAGAGTTGGATATAGAGACATAGAGAAAAATTATATATTGATAAATAAAACCACTGAAGGTTGTCTTCAAGTCAAGTTTGACTCCTGGTGATTTGCATACAGGGTTTTTGGCATGATAGGGAAATGGTTTGCCCTTGCCTTCTTCCAGAATGTCTGTTGGCTTCTCATCCTAGCTTATAGCCCTGATATTTCTGATGGCCCTCCATTCAAGCATTACAGTAATCAGGACTAACCATGTTTAGATGTCTAGATCAATCAAGGCTTGTTGCCTCCTAGATGAGCAACTCAGTGGTATAATAAAGATAACAATAGCTTCCAAGGGCAGTACTGGCAGATATAAAGTGATCTTGAATAATATATGATGTATTTTATTCCCTCCTCGTCCCTCTCCCTTTTCTCTGTTACAGAACTTTTCATGGTATTGACACAAATGGATTAGTACAGAAAGCACTAAATGCTTCCAATGTACATGAAAATATAATTAATTATATTAATGAAGCCAATCAAATGTCTGTCTTGGCATTAAATACTACAGATCGAGTCAGTGAGGTAAGTAATAGTATTAGGTATCTGGACTGTGCCCTTGAGATCAAGTAAAATCTGTATCCTATGAAAATCTCCACATCTATCTGTAGTTATGCCATTACAATATCATCTTCAAGGACAGAAATTTGTAGGAATTTAAGGGATTGAAGTTCAACACATCTAGATAGCATCAGGTTCAGCAAAACTGTGCAAAAATTAGATGCTATGATGCACAAATCTTTTATTTCAATATGAGCTAGGACTATGCTATCTTGAAAGGGGTGCTTTGTTTTTATGGAAATAGGAGCGAAGTGCCTACTTGAACACTTCCATAATGTAAAGGAGCACCCTGTGTCTAACCATTAAAATGATGAAGCCATATTGCTTTGTTTGTCTGCAACAGCTTCTGCATCCATATTTATGAGGCAAATTAAACCCATCTTGACTCTGTACAAGCACAGTGCTACATAGATGGGGGGAGGGATAGATGAGTGGGATAGATTGAAAACTCAAATTTGCAGACGACACCAAGCTGGTATGAATAGCCAACACTTCAGAAGATAGGCTTAAGATACAGAAGGATCTTGACAGACTTCAACATTGGGTGCTATCTAACAAAATGAAATGCAATGGTGAAAAAAGTAAGGTTCTACATTTAGGCAAGTATAGGTGTTATAGCATAGGTGGTACCTGGCTCAATAGTAGTAACTATGAGGAGGGATGTTGGAGTCCTAGTGGGCAATCACTTAAATATGAGCCAGCAGTGTGCTGCAGCTGCTGAAAAAACCAACACAGTTCTAGGCTATAGTAACAGAGGGATAGATCCTGTGACGTGTTAATACCATTTTATAACGCCTTGGTAAGACCACACAAGGAATCCAGTTTTGGTTGCCATGATGTAGAAAAGATGTTGAGAATCTAGAAAGAGTACAGAGAAGAGCAACAAAGATGATTAGGAGACTGGAGGCTAAAACATAAAGAGGACCGTTGCTAGAATTGGGTCTGTCTTGTTTAATGAAAAGAAGGATTAGGGGTGACATGATAGCAGTGTTCCAATATCTCATGGGTTGCCACAAAGAAGAGGGAGTCAAGCTGTTCACCAAAGCACCTGAAGGCAGGACAAGAAGTAATGGATGGAAACTAATCAAGGAGAGAAGTAACCTAGAACTAAAGAGAAATTTCCTGACAGTTAGAACAATTAATCAATGGAACAAGTTGCCTCCAGAAGTTGTGAATGCTCCAACACTGGAAGTTTTTAAGAAGCGATTGGACGACCATTTGTCTGAAATGGTATAGGGTTTCCAGCCTGAGCTGGGGCTTGGGCTAGAAAAACTCCAAGGTTCCTTCCAATTATGTTATTCTGTTATTATCTGCTAGGGTCTTTCCTATGTTGAAGTAATGCAATCCTTCATGAGATAATCCTTGCCCATTAGGTCAGTTATTGTCTATTAGGAGGCATAAGCTGATGCTTCATATCTTGCTTCTAGATTTCCTGAAGATTTGGGGGCGGGGAGGCAGGGTGGGTGCTGCTCTGTTCTTAATGGAGTTTGAACAACAAACATTTCTCTAAGTCCAGGTTGTGCCTAGGGTCTGTAAATATAGAAAGTATGTGGGTTATATTATGATGCCCAACAGCACATACAATTCCTCTAAGGAGCAATTATCTTTAATTAGATTGCAAGCCTTCCAGAGTTTGGTATAAGATTGGCAGCTATATAAATATTTTAATCAATCAGTCAAAGATCATGCACCCTGTGTACAGCAAAAACACTCATAAAACATTGTTTTATATCAATTTCTAAACCCTTACAAACACTGCATAATTGCTGCATAGATTAGTAATTGCTTTGGGTTGGAGCCAGATCTTTCATGAATAGAAATCTGCTGAAAGCTTTTTTTGCTAGACTAGGGATGCATTTGTCACTAAGCGTTACCAATTTTCTTTCTGCTGCCTCCTTTCTCCTCAAGGACGAAATCTGGAGGATTAAAGTACCTTTTACAATAGAATGGAAGGAAACAATCAGGACTGCAGAAATAAAGCAGTAATCTAGTGAAATGCTACTGTATTTTGACTCTTCAAACAGAATACATTTTCTATTTATGGAAAGGCAAATCCAACACTGTGATGTTGTGAACAAGATTCATCGGCCCTTTCCTTAATGTCAATATGAAACCCATTAAAAATGCTCAAGCAGTATGTTTCATCCAATCCACTGGATGAAAGTGATTGCCTCATAAATACAAGATGCAACTAATTGTGCTTCCAGACAGATATCTTTTAACACTACCAATCAAAAGACATCATACAGCTGCTCCATCTTTTTCTCATAAGATTATTTATGGATGAGATAAAAGTACAAGAAGCAAATAGAACAGAGTATTATAAATGAAAGCCTTTATCTGAATTCCCCATAAATTCTATGACTGGGACAGGTTTATTCCATAATAGTAGCCTCATCTGAAAACTCAAAATGTTTACTTTCATGATATCTAATGTTGACTCTCTCTCTCTCTCTCTCTCTCTCTTTCTTTCTTTCTCTCTCTCCCTCCCTCCTCCTCTCTCTCTCTCTCATAAAATTATAGGCTGTTGTTGGAATTGACACTCAGATAACTTATCACAAAGACAAAAGCACAATGCTTCTCGGTGAAGCCAGAAAACAGCAAGGAAATGCCAACGCTAGTAAATATAATCCTTTCTCTTGATTCATATGTCTCTTACACTAGAAAAGCTTTGTAATAGAGTATCCCAAAGAAGAAAAATGTTGACATAAGCAATTCAATCACGATCCCCTATCGGGGATTCTGCAATTTAAAATCTTGAATATTTCAAGCCCAACAAAATCTGTTCTAATAAACATACTTTATCCAAGTTACATCTTTTTATTCTCTATAAATAACACTAAGAAATGTAGACTACAATCGGGCCAGATGAAAGATTTACAGTATGTCTATAGTACTTCTGCAGCAGTAGAAAACAATGGGGCTTGCTGAGAGCACAATCAAATGCTTTCACATTTCTGATGTTTACTTTAAAAGCATGCAAACTATACTGGTTTTTTTCATAGACAAAATTTTGAAAAACTTTTTAGATTGTTTAACGAAGAGCCAAGACCTGTTTTGGAGGTCACCAAAAAAAATTGTATTATCAGACCATCAAATAAGTCCCAATGTTATAATGTGGTGATTAGAATCCTTTAGAATGATGCCTTTCTGATGCATTGTTATTATAATTAGATAAATGCCTTTGCCACTCATTGCTGAAAGCTTTCTTATATTTTGTTTCTTCTACTTTGCAGATGTCTTTAATGTTGAAGAAACAGGCAGAGAGATTAATGAAACACTTGACAAGAAGAATGATGTTAAAGGTCGTTTCATGAAAGTCCTCAAAAAAATGCACACATCAGAGCAAGGTCAGGAAATAAACTGTACAAAATTGTAATCAAATGATTCTGATTAAAGAATAAATCTTTACAAGGTGTCTTCTTAAGTGATTTTGAGGTAGAAAGTAAATCAAATCTTACTTGGCTGATACTCATCGACAGTTGAATTGACTATTTGGTTGTGCTTTGAAGGTGATGTGAAAGAGGTCCTTCAGATTTCACGTGTGTGTGAGAATAGAACCTCTCTATTATTCATTAAAGCAGGTCAATTTATTTCAGCTTTCCACAGAAGCCTGAAAATAAAAGACATCATTGCTTTAAAAATCACATCAGCTATAATTAATTGATTTCTTAAAATAGTGACATCATTTTTTTTCAGGTTGATGTGGAAACCAGTAAAAAACATGGGCCATTTGAATGAAAGAGAGGTTGTGTTCGTGTAAGCTCCTTATCACACAGGCAGACAGAAATTTTATTTCAGTCATTGACAAATAAAAATACATTCAGTAAAGCAAAATTGACCCCTAACAATAATGATGGTTGGTAACCATTTGTCAGCAAAGCTTTAAATAATATAGCAGAATTTTGCTAACTTTGGAGAGATAGATTGATCCCGTCTAACAAATGATGCAAATAAAAATTATCAGTGCCCGAAAAATTTAGACAAAGAAGAATAATCAACTGGGGCAAATGACCCTGTAGAATTGACAAGACAATACAAACATGGGCTATTGTTTCCAAGGCACCTATGTCACAGGAGAAGTTTCCAGCCAGTTTGAAGAGCATACCAACCTAATATAGACTGTATATCCATCTAGAACACGGGTGTCAAACTTGCAGCGTCACTTTGCTGTCACGTGGTGTTTTTCTTCACAGAGCTGGGGTAGGCATTTTTTTTTTAATTTTATTTATATGCCGCCCTTCTCTGGAGACTCAGGGTGGCTTACAATGCGTTAAGCAATAGCCTTCATACTTCTG
>JANHZT010002512.1:173334-183587 GCA_032468215.1 Stegonotus admiraltiensis
GCAGGAGGCCATCACGGCCAAAAACGGAGCCTCAACCAGTGTCAAGCTGGCTATGTCCACCCTGGTCATGCCCACCCCTGCCCCCCCCCAAGCTAAACACAATCATGATGCAGCCCACAATGAAATCCAGTTTGACACCCCTGATATATTTGTGTATGTATATATACACAGACAGAGATAGTCTGATAATATATATTCTGATTTCTCTTCAGATTGTGTACATTTTTCACTTTTCTTGTATATATATTGTATGTATATGTGAATATATCTCTCTGCGCTTAACAGGAATTAAATGTTTTGCTTGGTTGTCTGCTTTCACTTAGCAAGTATTTGGATGTTAAATTGGTGAAGCATCTTGCAACTTTTTAATTAAAAAATACTTTATAATTAGTTTTAATAATAATGTTATTGTTTATGTGTATGTCCAATCTCTAGGAGCCCAAGGCAATGTAAATTGCATTCTCCTGTTCACATTTCCATTGTGAATTTGGCTGAGTGATTGACAATCCACAATCACATATTGAATATCCATGAAGGAGCATGCACCTGGTCTTTCTTCTTCCTAATCCAACTCCTTAATTGAAAGCACTGTTTAGAATATTATAAGCTCTACCCATTTCATGGAGCTACTCTAAGATCAACTAAATCTGTCATTCTATTATAAAATCCAGTCCATTGTAGTTTTGCTTATTTTGTCCTTTGAGGTTTAAATGTATTTGAAACACGTTAGAAACATAATAAGGCTGCATTCCTCCATTGTGATGAACTTCTTTGAAAATAACTTCCCTTCTCAATGGATTTAATTATAACCGTACAAAAATTATTGACTTTGCATAATATAAAGGTTTTTCATTGTTTGTTTTTTCATCTTCCAAAGTCTTTATTTGACATAGTTAGTAAAATTAACCAGATGACCAACTCTGGAAAGCTAGGATCAACTGTAAAACAAAGCAGCTTGGTGACTTCGAGTACAGGTGGAATAAAACATCTTCAAGAAAAACCTTTTGATGCTATGAACAACATTGTGGCTAACTTACTATTGAACCTGACCAGGTGAACTTTTAAGCCTTCTAATAAAAAAATAAATAAATTGTCCTTATACTAAAATATGTTATCTTGTTGAAATAAAGCTTCTGCGTTTTTCTGTAGGTCATAGTCACTTGCTTCTTTGCAAGTAGCCACCTCCTTAAAAAATTATGGGTGATGTTGTTTTTGTGGGAAGTTTAAAAGGCCAGGTGCTGGGAGTGGCAGAAAAGCTTAAAAGAAAATAAATAATTGTAAAGCCCCTGAGCACACTTGATAAATTGAAAGGATAAAATTGATTCTTTTTGTTGATGCCCTGTTTGGCTTTGAATGCAATGTTTAAAACTTTGTTTCTGCAGCATTTCTGCATAATGGATAAACATAAGTATAGCTTTGCAAAATATCAGCAAATCCCTATGTAGAATTTCCATCAGCCTGGGCCTTGTAGTAAGGGCAAAGCCACAGGATTTTTTTTTCCTTTTCTACCCTTCTGAAATAAGTATTATGATTAATCTGATTGTTAAACTCAGAGCTATTAAAGCACAACATAACTTGGCAGAGAAGATCTGTAATCTTCTCAAGCAACCAAAGAACTTTTTGATTTTATACAACTTTTATATGTTATTTTCAGCTCTGCTAGATTTGAAGGATCTCTTAATATGGATCTTAATGAAATCAGCATGAACTTGGTTCCCTTTCCTCGACTTCATTATCTAGTTTCCAGCTTGACTCCTCTTTATACTCTGGCTGATGTTAATGTGCCTTCTCGAAGGTGAGTATTATTATTATTCAGCATTGTTCCTAGAAGGGTAACTTGTCAAAAATAGCAATGTGCTTTGAAGACTTCCAACTCTTGGCTGCTTTGTTTTTGCATGTAAATGACAACTGTATACTAACTTGAAAATGAATCTGCTTTGTAACATTCATAGGGAAAAAATGAAATTTCTTTGGATCAATGATCAGCAGTCTAAATAAAATAAAATAAATATTTTCAGTGCGTAGCCTTGTGACAACTGCTTGCTCATCTTCAGTTATGCTTTCCATTTCCATCCATTCTTAAAGTTTTAAGCCTCTGGCATATTATTTGTTAACTGCACTGAGAAGATAAGCAGCTGGCTTATCTTTCGTGTTATCCTTTTGTGTATTGATACTATTGCTAGTTCTCAACCCTTTGTAATGTGATCGGTTTGATTGATGTGTGTAAATAAGGATGCTAAAATTGGAAGAATTTATTTTCATTATTTCAGGTAATATATAATTAAAACCTAAGACCTTTCTGACCTAAGGATTGTATTAGTTTAACTACATCTCTTTGGGAGACATGAGGCTTTCTGTTCACTTGATCAAAATCCATATTTCTTTTGTTCAGACTGCTATATTTTCAGACTGCTGAATTGCAAATAAATCTGATTTTCTTTTCCTTTTCAGAAGGATTTTATTGTTTTTTGAGATGCCATAGGACTTGTACCTGACCTTTCGGGAACAGGGGGATTGTAGGAAATTCACAAATATGTTCTTACTATTCATAACTATAGTATAGTTTCTAAAAGCTTGCAACCAGAATATTTTATTTATTTATTTATTGGTTCGATTTATATGCCTCCCTTCTCCGGAGACTCAGGGTGGCTTACAATGCGTTAAGCAATAGCCTTCATACTTTTGTATATACCTGCTCGGTAGGGCTTTTGGCCACCCCTAAGCAGTGTTCTTTTTATACAAAGTCAGCGTATTGCCCCCACAATCAGGGTCCTCATTTTACCATTATACTAATTTTACTCATTATATGTACAAAATACGTATTTATCTTATTTGGCATATATTCTTAATGCTGTTAAACAATTCCTGTTTTTTAGGTTGGATCAAATGTTTTCAGATGCTTTTAGCAAAGAACACCAGCTGTTACGAGCTGATCCAAGACATAATTTGTACCTTGCTTGTGCCCTCTTAGTCAGAGGAAATGTACAAGTTTCAGATCTTCGTAGAAATATTGAACGGTTTGTACTAAAACATATGTTCTCAAGAATTATTAACTGCTTTTTCAAAAGGCCAACTTAGTGTGATCTCTTTTTAATGCCCAGTTATGCCTATGTTGTAAATGATTATATTGTTGAGAATACAGAAACATTTGGTAATTTAATCTTAAATTTTCTCTAACATACAATTTGATGTACATATAATGTTAATATGTTTATGTATATATCAAGCCCTGTGAGGCCAACTCAGAAAACAAGAGTCGCTTTAATTTCTAGAAAGATCTTTATTGCTAGGTATATGTAAGAATCATAAAGCCTACAGAGTCATTATCCTGTAGAACTTACACCTGCTGTATTAAGGCAGGCCTATTCTTTTTCTCGTGTTTCCACCACCACCACCTCCCTGGACTCAAGGATCTCTTTTGTAACAAAGCTGTTTTCTCCCTTAAGAGTCTTACTGCCTCCTCTATGTTCCCAAGATCCTTTAGGCATCCCATCACAATTTGAGGTGGTTTAGAAATTAGCACACAGAATGTAAAACTCAGATTTAGCATCAATTTTAGGTTTATGCTTTTGAACACACTTCCATTAAAAGGATAATTAGAAGGTCTTTATTGCATACTAGTGCTGTGGACATCAATTTAAATATCATTGGAAATAGTTAAATCTGCCACTAACTTTGTTTTGTGTAATGGCATCTTCTCGAACTAGGCACCCTTAAATTATGCCAGTCTAATCTTGTCAATCACAATCTGACTTTATTACCTGGGAATATAGTTCAATTATGAAGCATAATGTAGCACTACTGCTTGTTATTATTTCAAGCCCTAATTTGCTGATTGCAGGTTGAAGCCTTCACTTCAGTTTGTATCCTGGAATCAAGAAGGATGGAAAACTGGTTTATGTTCAGTACCTCCAGTTGGCCATTCCCATTCTTTGTTGGCACTGGCAAATAACACCTGCATTAAACCAACTTTCATTGAACTCAAAGAGAGATTCATGAAGTTGTACAGGAAAAAGGTATGCCCTAAAATGAGAAGTCATGCAATAGTTTTAATTAGTTCATTTGTACTTGTGTTATTCTCAATATTAGGAAATCCTCTGTATCAAAAAAACTGTACTCATGTCAATTGGCTTCCCTGTTTCCCAGACTGTATAGTAAGGTGGTAATATATTTGAAGGTATATAAATGGCCAGTTGACTGCAGTGCAAAGTTATATAACGAGAATGGGAGAGAAAGACAATAAGAAAAAGACTCAGAGAGAGAGAGTGGGTGGGGTCGGGGGTGCAAGTGACAGATGATATCCTAGATTTAAAAAAAAAACTACATTGATTTTCCACCATAAGTGGTCATATGTTCTGTTTACTTTTCAATTTTAGGAGAACAATTGCATTTATATAGAATATTTATCCCAGTAAAATATATACTGTATGACTGAAGTTAATACTTGTTTCTGCAGGCTCACCTTCATCATTATCTACATGTTGATGGGATGGATCAGAACTGTTTCTCTGAAGCACTTTCATCGCTGTCAAATTTAATAGAGGACTATAATCAGCTTGAAGCTGCTAACAGTGGCCCTGCAGTAGATCCACCAAGATTGAAGATCGTGATATAGCAATGAAGGGTTATAGCAGGAAAAAAATTCAATATTTGCAAAAACTACACATGCAGTCTAACCCATGGTGAGTACTGAAGTCAGTTGGGAAAATGTAAGACCAGTTCTGGCTGATAAATTCTTAACAAATGATCTTTTGTGACATTCAGAAGTACTGTTACTCTTGAAAGACAGTGGAAACATTCAATCTGCCGAACAGTTTCGTAAAATATTTTTTTATCTTGCACAGAGGCTGTAGGAGATTGGATAATGCAAATCTCAACTTTCATATTGTGAAATGCACTTTTATCTTAAGCACGGTTTATTTTTGTATGTATATTTTTTGAAATGAGCACATTTTGAATATAAATATTTCTCGTGATATTTTTATTAATACTTTAATAAATGTAAAAAAAATCCCTTGTGTTGAACTTGGAATGTGTTGTCCTATGTGGTTCATTGCAGACAGAAATTCCAATGTGAAGTAAAAACTGTCTAGTCTAAAACCCAGTTCCTTGTTTCAGATTCTGTCAGATACTCCAGATTAACTGAGGTTTAGGCACACATACTGCTAGTTTCACGGCCTGTTACTCTGATTCAGAGCCAAGTGCGAGGCAGTCTTTCAGAAGTCTGTGACTTTAAATGAGATGCATTTTTCTATGTGTTCTAGAAAGTGAAACACTGTCATAATCTCATGCAGACCAGGATCCTTCCTGTTTCTATTGCTGGTTGGGTAGAAAGTATAACAAAAACAGCAGTTATAGAGCATATCTTCAGGTTGAGCAAAAAATGAAATTCTACAGTCTCTATTTTTACAGTCTCTATTTCTACAATACTAGCAATACTAGTATTGCTAGTATTTGCTATGCTGTTGACTGAAATTTGGGGAATTACTGCTAAATGCAAACTAAATTACATAGCCATGTTGAGTTATGAAAGGTAGACATTTTGAATCATATTACCATATTTTTGGAGTATAAGATGCACCTTTTTCCCCCCTAAAAGGGGGTGAAAATTTAGATGCGTCTTATAAACCAAATGTAGCCCCGCCCACCCACTGTCCACCACTCTTTGGCCTCTGCCTCACAGCAGTTACCTCCTTGCAAGCAAACAGCAAGAAAAAACAGCTCCTTTCAGCTTCAGCACATTCTAATTAGCACAAGTTGATTGGATCGGCCTCCCGACTCTCAGCTGATTAGTTCTCAGCTGTTTGGGGCAGGCCTCTGCTGCTTGCTGCAAAGAGGTAAATTGCTGCAGCAGATTTTCTTTTTCCTTGTGCTAATCAAGCTATGCTGAAAACAAAAATGAAAGTAAAGCATGCTGTTTGCTGCAAGGAGGCAAAATTGCTTAGAGGCAGATTTCTTTTTCTTCTTTTCCTCACCAAAAAAGGTAGGTGTGTCGTATACTCCGGTGCGTCTTATACTCCAAAAAATACAGTATGCTGCACAGTTTTTTTAAAAAGATACCTACCTACTCCAGAAACATGCAAGTTGTATCAAGCAAGCCAAATTTATAACATAAAATGCGTCCATCCATATGCATGAAGACATTTTTCTCAAGCATATAACCACATTGAAGTAAATCTGTTTTATTATGTTTAGGAGTTGTGTTGCAATCAACACACTAGTTGAAATCAGCAAATCAGTCCACTAGTTGTTTGCTTCTTGGTCACAGTGACTGTAATAGTGCTAATAAGAGGGATTTTTTTCATACACTTTCTTTTTATTCCTACAGTTTCAAGGCATTCAAAAGTATTTAAAAATAATCTTTTTGGTTAATATTTTATATATTGGGTAGTGAATGGCATTTAGTATGGACATCGCCACCTTTTTCATGGCAAAAAAGGAGGAGGTGGTATTTTCTTCCCACACATTTCTTATAAAAGCCTGAGTTCAGAAAACCAGTCTCCTGGATCGTTGCATATCTTCTGACAAACACAAGATGTAATCCACATCATCTTCCACTTGACGGGGGCTTCTTCAGGGCAATCAAACTGTACTGTAATCATGACAGATTTATTCGGTATGCAGCATCTCTTATCCAGGCAGATTCCACAAAACACAGGTTTGTATATTTGTCTACTTGTGCATCCAGAGAAGACAAGTTTCTCAGCTGTAGCAAGCTGAAATGTGGGCCGACATGTTTTTCCTTTTGGAATCTCGAAAATAAACAGAGAATACAGTTGAAATTATGATCAAAATACGTATTACATACATAGTAGAATTTAGGGCAGCTATTTAAATGCCTTTACATAATTTGGTCAAGTAAATTTATAATACGTGTGTGGGGGGGTATATATTTTCAAGGTATCTCATTTAAAAATTAATGATGGCTAAAGTTCCTCCTAGCCCTGTTTGAGCAGGATGGGCTGCAAGCACAAGAACTCGTGCAACTGAGATAAAATGCCTACTCTCTCTATCAGCAATCATTAAAACAAAGAGAGAAAGCAACAAATCCTTAAATAGAAGAAATTGGTAGATATAAAAGCAATGTAGGAAAAGGCCCACAGTTAAAATGAATGAGCTATTAATCCTGACTCCTGTTCCTCAGCCGTACTATTTCCTAGCCCATAACTCAACTGAAGGGCAAAATGATAGCTCTGCACAATCATCCATGCACTGTATTTCTTTTTGTATCCACGTTCATCAAGAATTTGCTCTCTGAGGAGGCAGTTTGGGCATCACAATTTACCTTCAGAATTTTTGTAAAATTTGCTTGGCAGGGTTGAATATAACACAGTCTCTTTTCCTTTCTCATTTCACATTTACTGTTTCCGTTGGTCACTCTGTCAGAGATGCCAATACCACAAGTTCGGGAGCAAGGTGTCCATGGAGTTGCTTGTATCAGGCATTTCTTTTTCAAAACAAGAGGAACATTTCTGAAAGCTAAAAGGCAGAAATATATTAAATTTTTTACATTTTAATCTAAAGGTTAAAAGTATTGAATGATACCTCCAATCAGGGCTCAATGAGCAAACCATAATATGGTAAGATAAAATATGATAAAAATCTTTTTTTAAAAAATCCACTGTATTTAAGTTCATGAGGTTAAGCTTTTTTGCAGAATTGGCCAATGGATGTGTGCCTCTTCAAATTTTATGACATTTTACAGGACTTTGATACCTCAGTCTCCTGAAACTTGGAACATGTTATGTTTCTGTCTTGCTTTTGAACTTAATTCTATAAGAATTTGATTTTCTTCAAGATGAATGGCCTTAAAAAATTGAAGCACTAACAGTTCTCTGTGTTAAACTGTTTTTTAAAATCTCCATTAGCAAATCCTGATGGAATTTCAGAGGATGACTGACCAGATATAAAAAGTGCACAGCTCAAGGGACAAAGCAGAAGAGCCAGGATACCTGGGAAGTAAACAGCAGCTTAAAATCTCAGTGCAGGAAGCAAAGTAAAAACCTGGCACAGATCTGAAATAAATAAAGCAAGGTTACAAAGCTGTATATTTTAACAGATAGTATATGTAGATTTATTGTATATAAAATAATTGCATTGCCTTTACTAAGGGGACTTGTTAACTAGGATAGTAAATGAGGAAAGCAAGAAAGTAGCGGACAGTCCAATAAAGCTTTGCATCTGGCAAAATAAACAACTTCAAAAACAATTATTTATAATACTGCATGCAAACCATGCATTTATAGCATAAAAGTGGTAAGCTGCTTGAACTATAATGACATTTTTAGAATTTGAGGCAGCATTTCCACAGTTGCTTATTTATCCTAATCTGTCAGGTGTGAGAAAAGGATTGATATCCTTGAACCCCAAATTAAAAAGTGGAGTTTCCCACCAAGCTCAAAACAGACATCAGCTTTTCTGGCCCTGAGCTTGACACCATGCAGTGGGCCAGCATTCCTTCCACCCCTGCCCCCCCCCCAAGAAACCCAATCTCTCAAGGTGGACATTTCATATGAGATTGCAGAAATCACGCAATATCTCATGATAATGCCAGAATATCCTGAAACTTTAGCAGCCATGTGTGTGATTTGGAATGAATTTTGATTTCCCGGGGAAGTAGGATATTCTTGGATATCTGGCAGATGTGGAGTGGCCAGCCCTGTTCTCAAATCTTGTTGCTTTTGGGTTAAAAAGAAAAGTAGAGCAGCCCTATGGCAAGATAGGTGCCAACTAAATTTAACAAATAAATAAAAAATATTTATTATTAACTTTTCCTTTATAAGGCAACACGTCTTCTTTTTTTAGCGCCTATAATATTTCATTGGTCCAATCTTGTATACCTGACATTATTCGGTAATGTCTTGATTGCCGTTCTTCCAAATGCCCTGAAGCACATTTGGAACGTCCAGCTTTTTTTTGGTCCTTCAGCAAGGCACAGTCATTTGATGCTGACTTTGGGATGAATACCGGTGTGCATCCAATTGCACCATTCACACACAGGCACAAAAAGAGAGGAGAAGGCTGGAAAGATTGGCCATTGGTATAGTACACACCACTCAGCTCACAGCCAACAGCTATCATATCTTGAAATAACAAAACAGAATGAATAAATGTCAAGAAAATCAGTTAAATATAAATATTGCAGGTGGCATGTATGAAGTTACCTATCAAGGAGATAGACGGCATATAAATTTAATAAATAATGAAACAATAATTAGTATTAATGTTTCACACTATTCAAAAAACTTTGCATGCACATAAAAACCCACATGCGGGTTTGTTACGATTTGAAGCATTCTTGCTTGATATTACATATTTTCGGTAGTTCTTCGGTATTTTCCGTAGTAAGAAAACAGGATCTAATGGTAATAATATCTCCATTATCTCAGCTTTCTAATTCTAAGAATCCTTTTTAAAGGGGAGATCTGTTTAGTTAACTTTGGAAAGCTCTTCGGTGGGATTAGATTTCTAACAATTAAGAAAGTTCCGGTTCAGAAATTCACTTGTTCAATTAATTCTCAGTCTAACTGATAGCTAAAGAAAATGTCCCTCTGTTATTTCAGAGAGTGATCCAAGTCAGTCTTCCAGAGTGTGCTCATTTGTCTCTGTTTTGGAAGAAAAATAGCAGGGTACAGAATGTGGGTCAGTTGGGAGTGGCCTTTTCTTTGCAGCCCTGCTGCCCCTTTATACGAAATAGAAAAGAAAACAGTGAAGACTTACATGCACATATTCCTCTTTCATACCTAGGCTTATCTGCAGAGTAATCACAGTAGAGTCCCTTGTGATGGTCACAGACCTCTGCTTCATTACAGGTGGTGTTTGCTTGTTTGGCACACATCCAGCAACATCCACAGCCATCTCTCACCAGGCTCACCCCAGGACTGCAGCTTGGCACAGGTGGGCATCTGCAGGGCCAGTGACATAACTCTTGGCGCTGATGCAGTTCACTGTTTGCTGCGCTTTCTCCACTGTTTCCTTGCTTCTGCCTCTGGCCTGATGCCCTGAAAGAAAGCTTTCATACAGGTGGAATCATCTGAGAGCTGGAAAGCTTGCAATAAAATATTACAACTTTCTCCCAAGTACCACAAAATTCTGAATATTAATACCCCTTTATTACAAGAGGGTGGGACACTCTACAACCTGTACAATTACTCTTCCGCCACAATGATTCCTAAAATGGCAATAAGCTGACTTTGTATAAATATACAGAAGTATGAAGGCTATTGCTTAACGCATTGTAAGCCGCCCTGAGT
>JANHZT010002513.1:28786-41115 GCA_032468215.1 Stegonotus admiraltiensis
ACCTCCAGAGACTCCTAGAGAGGCTCTGGAGGCTGGGGAACAGCAAAAAAAGTCACTTCCTGTCCCACCGGGAGTTGGGAAATGGGCCCTTTCAGGCCTCTGAGGGAGTGGGAAAGGCTGTTTTCACCCTCTGTAGATACATACAGAGGATCTGGAGCCAGGTAAGAAAGAAAAATGGGCCTACCGGGCCATCGCGTGCCAGGAGTGGGGGGGGGGAGAGGGGGGGTTGCACGTGCAGGGCAGGGCACATAGAATTATGGGTGTAGGCATGCACATGCGTGAACTTCCCCCACCCCACCCCCTTCCTGGCACACGATGGCAAAAAGGTTAGCCATCACTGTCTTAGACAAATGTCCTGTGATATTTGTTATCGCCCTATAACAGATCCCAATAGTTACTTGAACAACAGATCTCTTTAAAATATGGATTTAACTAAACCACAAAGTGGGACATTAAAACAAGGTCACATTTTTAACTTGGGAGTTATCAAAGTTGAACTCAAATTAAATTATTGAATGTGTTTTTACTGACGGAAGATTAGGAAAGACCTTCAATTAGAAATATATAATGATTTTTCATGCAGAAAGCTAACACCTTTCACCACATAATGCTCTTTGTTCCTTTTAGATTCCAATCCCCTCTGCCCCACCAACAATATTGTTTATTCCTGATTCTACTGCTGAATATGCATCTCTATCTGTAAATGTCACCTTGTCATTTTATTTTGAAAAAAGCATGGTTTTATATGAAGGAGCCTCAGTAAATTAGAAGCGCTTGTCCCATCTTAGAAGCCAAATACAGGTAGCCCTCAAATTATGACCACAATTGAGCCCAGAATTTGTGTTGCTAAGTGAGAAATTTGTTAAGTGACTTTTGCCCCATTTAAGGACTTTTGTTGTCACAGTTGTTAACTGAATCACTGCAGCTGTTAAATTAGTAAGATGGTTGTTAAGTGAATCTGGCTTTCCCATTGACTTTGCTTGTCAGAAGGTCACAAAAAGTGATCACATGACCCCGGGACACTGCAACCATCATAAATACGAACCAGTTACCAAACATCTGAATGTAAATCACATGACCACCATGGGGATGCCACAATGGTCATAAGTGTGAAAAATTGTCATAAGTCACCTTTTCAGTGCTGTTGTAACTTCAAACAGTCACTAAGCAAAGTGTTGTAAGTCGAAGACTACCTGAAAGGTATACACTGCTTAGTATCTGCATGGAGAACTCCTGGGGTGTCATAGGACTATTGGATAGATTGGCAAATAAACGAATGAAAGGAAGCTGTGATAAATATGCTGCCAAAAAGTGTTTACAGATGTCATCTTAAACTCAACTCAGTGGGAGCCATGGTAGTGCAGTGGTTAGAATGCAGTACTGCAGGCTACTTCTGCTGACTGCCGGCTGCCAGCAGTTCGGCAGTTTGAATCTCACCAGCTCAAGGTTGACTCAGCCTTCCATCCTTCCGACGTGGGTAAAATGAGGACCCAGATTGTTGGGGACAATATGTTGACTCTGTAAACCCCTTAGAGAGGGCTGCAAAGCATTGTGAAGCAGTATATAAGTCTACAGTAAATCCTGTTGCTATAGCTATCATTTTTTAACACTAAGAATGCAAGTCTGCCTGTTTGCAATCCAAATCTGTATGGAAGCTGAAAGTCTCAGGAAGCTGGGAATGAATCACAAAAGCAAAAGCCATTTAAAAAAAATCAGTAAAAGGATTTAGTGACGAATGATAATTGATTATTTCTTGCTGGCATGTTTGTCACAGTTGAGCTGTGGTGATGTAGGCCCAGCTGTGCTTAATTAGCACCTGTGACTTAGAAAACAATATTATGAAGACGTTTGTGATGGAGCTAAGACTTTGCAGTTAAGTACTCTTCTGGGAACGTTCAAGTAGTGGGATTTAGCAAAGGTTTACCGCCATTTTAGAGATATGCTGCTACATCACAGAAAGGAAAAGAGGAAGAGATGGGGGTGGGGAAAGCAGGCTCACAGATAAATTGTGCTTTACAACAGTGGGTAGGAAGTGGAACCCATAATTCTAATTATGGATGGAATGTGAATGAATTTTGGATCTGCCTCATTCTCATATATCCACCAAGTGGATTAAAATACGAGCTTCTGCTAAGGATTACTTTCCCCCTGAAGCATATGGAGAAGATCCTGTGGCTTTAGTGTTCTTGTTCTCTGATTTTTGGTACTGCCAGGTTTTCTATGCCAGGCCTAGCTATGATAACTTGAAAAATCAGTGTCTGGCTGAATCTTTCTCATTGAAATGAAACTATCTGTCAAAAACAGACGCCAATAAACTACCCTGTTTCCCCAACAATAAGACATCCCCTGATAATAAGCCAAATCGGACTTTTGAGAGAATGAGCTACAATAAGCCTCCCCCCAAAATAAGCCCTCCCTGAAAATGTCTAAATGCAGAGCTGGAAATCAGGTAAGATGGCAAGAGGAGCCCCATTTTGCTCCATGCGCCCCAAAATAATAAGACCTCCTCGAAAATAAGGCCAAGAGCTAATTTTGGGGTTCAAAAAAATATAAGACAGGGTCTTATTTTCGGGGAATTGCAAGATATAAAGTTGTTCAGCTATGCAGCTTGCTTATGTAACTTTCTTCCATGTTGGAACATCAGTCTGAGGGCTTATCTGCCCTGCCTTATTTTCCCATCTTTGGACCATTTTTACACTCTGGTTCCATCACAAATGGCAACCCTGTATGCCTTTTTCCCCCTGTAGAGCTAACGTTGGCTTTTCCCCTTATGTCTCTGGAGCTAATTGTAGTCATGACTGCTGTTACTCCAAGTCACAGTGTTGATATAACTTTAATTTTACATAGTCTTTTGTCTGATATTGTTGACTTTTGCTTTTTAATTTAATTTAGAATCTAGTCTTGAGAAATGGCACTGAGCACCAACTGTGTTTCCCTGAAAAAAAGATCTATCCCAAAAATAATCCCTAAGTGAATTTTTTACACATTCACCCAATATAAGCCCCACCCCCCAAAAAATAAGCCCCAATTAAGATCTCACCCACTCCGGGTTGTACGGAGTGGGGTGAGGCACATGGGTAAAAATGAAGCTAGGGTGGGGATAGGGATGTGGAGCTGCCCTATTACTTACCTTTGGACAGTTGCAGTCAGGTCTCACGCACCCCGACACCTGCCTTGCTGGCCCATTTCTTCTACAGTTTTTTAATCCCCTAAACAATTAACATGTTTCCCCCAAAATACAACCTACTCAGAAAGTAAGTCCTAGCTTGATTTTTATACATGCGCCAATATAAGCCCTACCCTCAAAATAAACCCTAATTAAGACCCCACCCACTCCAAGGTGCACAGGTAAAAATTAAGCTAGGATGGGGGTGGGGGTGGGTGGAGTTGCCATGCTACTTACCTTTGGATAGTTGCAGCCAGGCCTCGCATACCTCGGCCCATTTCTTTTGCTGCAGCTGGCAAGGCTTTCCTGAAGGCCTCTGCAGCCAATAACAGAGCTCCAGTTCTATCCAGAGCTCTGTTATCAGCTGCAGAGGTCTTTCCTGAAGGCTTCCAGATCAATCTGGAGCTCTGCAGAGGCCTTCAGGAAAGCCTTGCCAACTGCAGAAGAAGATCCTGAAGGCCTCTGACAACGAAAAGGAGGCCGGGTTCCAGTGAAGTGAGTCATTGGAAGATATCTCTCCCCAAAAAATAAGACCTGGTGCCTTTTTTGGTGGAAAAAAAAATAAGACAGGGTATTATTTTTGGGAAAACATGGTAAGTAGCAAAAGAGGGGACAAACTTTTCTAGAAGTGAAATGTCCACTTTATACAGGACTGTCAGTTATCTAAATTAAAGTAACACACTTACCCTGGTGAGTAGGAAAATTTCTGCCTTATACTTATTTTATTTTATTTTATTTTATTTTATTTTATTTTATTTTATTTTATTTTATTTTATTTTATTTTATTTTATTTTATTGAATGATGTGATTTTTAAGCTTGCTTTTAACTCTGGTGAAAGCTAAGGTTTAAAAACTATAGATGTGCATCCTGGAAAATAATATAATGAACAAATCAATCTGTAAAGACAGTTTCTTGAATGATCACTGCACAAATTATTTTACCTATCATCCATCCATCCATCCATCCTCCAAAAATATTGTGGTTTTAATTTAAAAATGCTTAGTCAAGGTCAAGACTAAAACATCACTTTATCTGTTATTATTTTATTCATTTCCAGCTTTTCAGATACTCAATGTTTTTCTCTTCAAGCATAATCTCTTTCAAATAAACACTCATTTATCTGAGAAGCATTCCTTTATGACTTCCAGGAAAAGCTGTGCCCTCTTGAATTACCTCCAGGGTCAAATGCATAATATAGCAGCTTACCTTCTGTTTGATTTCCAGCCTGAGGTCTATTGGGGATATATCTTTATTGTTGCAGTGTTGCCTTCTAGCACTACAGGCTAACAGATCAATTCAGCCTTCAAAGCATCCTATTGCCTGTCAGTATGAAATTCTAGCAGTTGCTGTAGAGGTTAGCTGCAGAGCAGGGGAAAAACAGCTCTTATTGATTGGCTCACAGCTATGGAGTATGATGAACTTGTTCAAGAAAAATTAATCTGACAAATTGATTTTATTATTTGGGGTATCTGCTGAATACAATTCAAGTGGCTCTCTCTCTCCCCCCCCCCCGTATGTATGTGTGTATATCTCACATACAGTATAGATATATATCCCACATACATACATACATGCATGCATGCATGCATACATACATACATACATACATACATACATACATACACACACACACATATATATACACACACATATATATTCATTCATCGGAAAAGTATTTTAAGGATTCCAACTAGCAAAGCCCAGGTAAGCATATGTAGGAAAATTTACAAGTAATTGTCCTTTAGATTTAAAAAATAAATCAGTTGGAAAATCTTTACTTTTTTATTTTATCTTTAATTAAGGTTAATGCTGGCTTTGTAATGCCCAATCTCACACATTGTGTTTTAAAGCTGTAACATGATTTTTTAAAATCTTCACTTGGTGGTATTGCTTAGTTTTCCTTTTGTTTGCTAAACTACAGTTAAGAAAACCAGGTCGTTTTATAGCTCCAAGTTCTTAAATCAGTTGGACAACTGCAATTCAGACTTTTAATCTTCATTGAATACCTATCTCATTTGCATTTACACTTCCTATAATGGACAGAATGGGCAGCACTAAATGTTGCAAGCACTATGTGTGAGGTAGCACTGTGCTCTGCATAATAATAGGTTGTGCAGGGTTGAAGCAGCCCTTTCTGTTCAAGATATGGGCAGCTCTGTCCAATTGGTTTCTCTTAACTTCTGTTTTTCCAGTTACACCTTGCTCAAGATGACCCAATGAGTTCTCACATTTAAATGGAAGCTTGAACTATTTCTCACATCCGGCATTCTATCTATATCTGTGGTTTTCATTAAGCTGAAACAAGATCAGCTGTTCTGACTTAAATATATGACATTGGGAAGACCAATTCATCATGTGGGAATACTTCATTTAAATCTCAAGAAAATCTTCCAGTAGCTTAAGTAGGTGCTAATGTAAAGGAACACTTTTATTCTACTCTTATAGTAGTGGCAAAGCTTGAAAATAATTAATTTGACTGTTAGCGTTGGAAGCCATATTAGGCCGGAAGCTTCTATGCTGCCACCTTCTCATGTGTGGGAAAGTAGGAGGGGGGATTTAGGAGAGGGGTTGTTTGTAGACATAATAGCATTCTTCCTGTCAGTCAAGGTCAGGGCAATCCGGCATCTGGAGAAGGAGTGGTCAGAGTGCTGAGTCAAGATGGGACGGACATTGATTGGAGCATGTGATCAACTGAGGAGTGAGGGGATGGTTTTGGGGATTTTGATTTACTGAGGGAAAACCCGGACCTTTCAGAGTCAGGTTTTCCCAGATGTGCCAGTTTACTTATTCTAGTAAAGAGAACTTTGGAAAATGCTTGCTTCAGCATCTTTACTCAGAGTTGGGGTTTTCTGGAATGCTGACATTAACATTCCTTTCTGTCATGGACTGCTGCAGGAGTAAATAAAATCAAGATGGTAGCTGCAACCAAAATGCCACCTGCTTTTTGGTCATGTTCAGGCAGATGAAAAAGGGATGGGACCATGATCATTTAATCACAGCTGCCATCTTGACTTTTCTGAACTTAAGCCTCCAGAGATTCCTCTGCTTGCTATCATTTTACAGAAAAGTGGAAATGAATGTGGTGGATAACAATACAATATGGGGAGCCCTCACTACCTCAATTGAGGGAAGCTCAGTCGCTAAGTGACCGTTATTGAAACATTACAGAACTGTGACTTGTGACTTTATTGTCAGCTTCTCTATTGACTTTGCTCATTGGAAGCTAGCTGTGAAACGTACAGATGGCAGTCACATG
This sequence comes from Stegonotus admiraltiensis, assembly GCA_032468215.1. Lineage (NCBI taxonomy): Eukaryota > Metazoa > Chordata > Lepidosauria > Squamata > Colubridae > Stegonotus > Stegonotus admiraltiensis. Next base: position 35,210 of record JANHZT010002513.1, read on the forward strand.
ACCAGGGGACACAGCAATGGCTGTAAATGCTCCTGGCCACAAAGCACTTGAATCTTGATTGTGTGATCTCAGTGCAGGAACCAGTTGTAAAATTGCTTTTTCAGAACTGTTATAGCTTCAAATGGGGTTCCTAAAGAAGACATTCATTAAGTGAGGAAGGTGGCATACTGGTTAAGATGCTGGGTAGTTGACCAGAAGGTTGGCAGTTGAAGATCCAAGTATCGCATGAGTGGGGCAGCTCCCATTCCTGTCCCAGCTCCTGTCAACCTAGCAGTTCGAAGGCATGCAAACGCAAGTAGATAAATAGGTACCACTTTGGTGGGAGGGTAACATTGTTCTGTGCACCTTGATGTATAGCCATGCTGGCCACATGGTTACAGAAGCATCTTCAGAGAACACTGGCTCCCTTGGCTGAGAAACAGAGATCCCTAGAATCAGACATGGCTGGCAGGGGAAAACGTTAGCTTTTACCTGTACAATGGACTAAAATGATCAAACAAAATTCTATACAAATTAAAATTCCCAGCAAAATACAGCAATTGAAATATATGGCGCTAAAATGGTAAATAATAAGACAATGAAAGCTGCAGTCTTATGAATAGTAAATAAGTTACTAAGCAGAAATACATTTAAAATCAAGATGTCAATGGATCAAATTGCCTGAAGGAATAAAAAGTTTGTGTCTGGCAATAGAAAGACAAAAAGGGCTACAGGTGTACATCATCAAAGAAGGTAGTTCAATGACCAAGCAACCTGCTAGGGATTTATACTGGCACTTTGAACTGGACCCAAAATGAACCTGGAATCAGTGAAGATTATATAAGACTGTCATAATAACTTCATAATGCTCCTCTCTGGTCAATATTGCGGAAGTATTTTCCACTTATCAATGTTCTCAGCTCGTCTTTAATGGCAGCCCCATTGCAGGTATTTAATCATGGGTTTTATCAAGACATACATTCCTGCTGCAAGGATTTCTCTTCTCAAGAAAAGCCTAAATGGTGCACCAGTCTAAGCTGGTTCAAGGATCTTAATGAGCATTTGGATATTTGTGCATTTAATGGCAAAGATAGTTCAAGCTTGCTTCAGCTAGAAATTCAATAATTGAGCATTTGTTGTCCTCAACAGCACTTCTGCTTTGCTTGGATTGAGTTTCTGTTATTAGCTCCTAACCATTACCATGGTCAAACATGATACTGACTTCAGAACTGATGAAGTTTCTTGAATTAGAAGTAAAACATCTTCTTCCTCAAGAGAAAAACACAGTCCAGTTACCTTCTGAAAAAGCACCTTTGAGACAATCATGACCTGGATGACTGAGAATCTCCAGAGACAAACCATGAAGAGTAAGTATGTGATTGGTTTATTCCGCAAACTGAAAATTATTCTAAAACTGAACATTCTTCAATGAATTTGACCAGAAAGCATTCTTTGAGGCCGAATAGCTCAAATAGCTCAAATTCACAAAATCCTTATTGATTGATTGATTATTGATTGACTTATTGATTTTATTAGTAAGCTTTGAATATGATTGACAGCACATATTCATCATTTCATACAGGAGTCTCCATAAGTTATTAAGATCTGTCTCCTGTCCTCTTTTGGAAAAGTTAACTTGGGTGACACTGAAAAAGGATGAACTGATGGGATAGAGGAAATTCAACAATGAGTGTTTGATCAAATGTCAAGACACATTTTCTTCCTTTTGAATTCTAGAACTGTCCCAACTTCTTTTGTAGCCCTCAGAAGGGAGTATACCAAGAAGTTCAATAGGCTATGGAGTGAACTTGGAAGAATGATTGTGTCTTATTTATTTAGGATGGTAAAAAAAATGGTTTTCTAATTGCTCCTGTTTAGATAGTGTAAGCTAAGACAAGACAAGACATTGTATTGTGTTCCTTGGTCATAAACTTGCTAAGTTAAGAAAATTGCCATAACATGGATGACAATCAACTCATATCTCAAACTGACTCTTCAAATGAACTGGAAGAAAGAGCTAAGTGTAGCAAAGCATAATATGAATCCACATAATTCCTCCAAATTATAGCATTTGAATATCAAATTGTAGACTTCTTATTCCTGTCTCACTTATAGGATTTTTTTAAAAAAAAATCAGACCTCTTAAAGAATATGTAGAGGGCTTTGAAGGTGTCCAGTTTCAGTTCTGGTCCCTAAGGAACAGATTTTGTCAACGTATGCCCCCATTTCCCCCTAATGTGTAGACTTAGTTCCCAGAATGCCTCTATTCCTCACATTGGCTCTGGATGTTCATCATTTTCTTTTTATACCTTCTAGTAAAACTGACCTACAGATAGTAAGGTCCTAAGTAGGTCCTCAGGTGTGACTTCCTAAATTTTTGCATAGAAGGTTTTGTGCAAATTCCTTCCTGGTCTTTAATTAGCATATTCCCAAAGAGCATGAAAATCAAGGAGAAGAGATAGGCAAATGTTTCTGTACCATCTACAGTACATCTGCTGTGGTTTCACTATTCTAGTATCTCTGCTCAAAGTTCAGTTCAAAAGGAGGCAACTAGCCATGTAACGCGGTTGCTCAGTGGCTAAGATGCTGAACTAGTTGATTGAAAGGTTGGCAGTTCAGCGGTTCAAATCCCTAGTGCCATGTAATGGGGTGAGTTCCCATTACTTGTCCCAGCTTCTGCCAACCTACCAGTTTGAAAGCACGTAAAAAATGCAAATAGAAAAAATAGGGACCACCTTTGGTGGGAAGGTAACAGTGTTCCATGGGCCTTTGACATTTAGTCATGCCGACCATATGACCACGGAGATGTCTTCGGACAGTGCTGGCTCTTCAGCTTTGAAATGGAGATGAGCACCACCCCCTAGAGTTGAGAATGACTAGCATATATGTGCGAGGGGAACCTTTACCTTTACCTAACCATGTAATTGTTGGGGAAGAATCTCAGACCAAACCAGGTCTTTAGGAAATGTATCCCTGTGCAAATGGAACCATTATAAAGGACCTGGTAATAATGGATCTAATATAAAGACCAGACAAGGTCTTTAGGAAATGGATTCTTTGGTCTGTCCAAAACAGTCATAGTGAATATCCCTTTTTTCTTTCCCAGAAATATAACTTCTTTTCTACTGATGGTTTGGATAGTTATTCTTAAACCTGTTGAATTGCTGACTGGCATGACAAAGCAAGGATGCTCTTGCTACCTTCTCGATTGTCAGTTTTGTAAAACCAGAGGCCCTCTGTTCTGAGAGCTTCCCAGCAAACATGTGGTCTCCCTTCAATGCAAAGCTCGGCTTTCAGCAAAATTGTTAATTATAGATCATAATAAGCTGTTAGGAGTGAAACACACACATAATTTGAAAGTGAAATGAGGCACAGTACATAGATAAAGCAATTGTTTGTTTAAGAGGTGATTAGCAGTAGCAAAACAAGCAAACTGATACTTGAACCTGAAAGAAATTACACCCATTTGGAGTCATTAAACTGTTTGCTTTTGTATGTGTGTGTACTGAAACCTAATGCAAAGGTAAAACCATTGTAATGTCATCTCTGAATCAACATGATGTTAAGAGACTAGTCCATCAAAGGGAAATGTGCAAGGGGAGGGAGGGGATATTTCAGTAGCACAGCTGAACACAACTGGGATTTAAATTGTTCTATACCAGGATAAATTATAAGTCTTTAAAGCCACTGTAATCACTGAATGAACAAAACAGTTTGCCTTGGGTAATTATGCCTTTTGGTCTCTTTTCCCTTTCAAGTTATTCCCTTAAATGTTACATGGTGTGCTTGTTTGCTGTGTCAAAGAGAGTTAATCTCAGGGCAAAACACAGTGATTTCTGGTGACGGGTAAGTGAGCCCAGAAACATTTAAGCCTGGATCAAGCTGGATGCCATCAAGTTAATCTAAGCCACTTTCACTGCAAATCATCACTTAGCCGAGCATTTAATTTGACTCTCGGAGGACAATGATTGCAGTGGCAATGCAAAAGGGTGCTTGGATAGCACCAGGCTGGCCGCCCTCCAACAGTAGTTAGCAGCTCAGTGGCTGAGCCACAACAATACTGTCAAATCGATCTCCCTGAAAGCAAGTTATTTTCCACTTCCAGGATAGGGAAGGAGAGCAAACCTGATCCTGCCTCCCCCCCCCCCAATTTTCTCTGCCTGCAAAACCCAGATGCAGGACCCCAGGAGCTGGTGGCAAATCAGTGTGAATTGCCTGTCATTAAAGTTAGATGAATTGCGACTACTTCGGCGGTGTAATCATTGTTGTGCATCAGAGCAATGAACAGTTACCGTGGGAGGCAGCAAGGGAGAAGTTAAGAAGGGACAGCCCGTCCTTTCTCTCACATTGCGCAAATGCTTGACAAATCTGTAATGGAGCGTTATCAAAACCGCACCATTTATTTCTTTATTCAAATCTAAAAGGATGAGTAAAATGTTTTCCTGTGGAACACTGCACACACATGTGAGGCTGTCTTTGCAGGCATGTCTAACAAGGACTGATTGGGCCCTGTGCAACTATAACCATTAACTGTGCTGCCGTTGACAGGCACTGTAATGTTCCACTCAAAGGAGAAAGGCAACCTTGCTCAGCCATGGAAGCTCCCGGAATTACTCTTTGATAGTGATCATCACATTGTCAAGCACACCTTGCAGGAATGTCTGGAGGAGTTGCCTGCATGCTAATGATAGAGAGGAAGAAAGAAGACCATAAATACAACAATAAATGAAATACTTCTGTTAGGTGGGGCCCAGCCATATAAGCAGTATGGACAACTTTCTATGGCAGGAAAATTCATTCAGAAGAATCAAATTAAAATCTTATTGCTTGACTCTTTAGGGAAAAGGAATCCCAAATGGGCAGGACACTGGTTTCTTTTCCATTGATTACATTTGGACTATATAAATGATACTGTCAGACCTGGAAGCCATATTTTACATTTGGGCCTTCAGGCCTGTCACATCTTCTTCTGTGGGAAAATGGGAGGGGAGATTGCATAGAATGTAGATGATATGTAGTCAAAATAACATTCCTTTCTCAGAGAGTCAAGGACACATTGACCTGGCACCTGGAGTCAGGTGACTGGGGAGTGTCTTCAGTTTGGAAGGTGGATGATTGGATCTTGTGATGGACATGAGGGTGCTGGGCAGGGACTTGAACTTCCACTTGGGTGGGAAAAACCTGGAAACTTCCAGATTCGGGTTTTCCCAGATGTGCCAATATGACATCTCTAATAAAAAGTAACTTTGAGGAAATCCAAGCCTCGGAGTTTTCTTTCATTGGGGGTGTTACTTGGAACCCTGATAGATACTTTGTATATCCATATGAATGCTCAGATTACAGAAATTTGAAATTTCCCATAGTTGAGGCCTTTCTCTAAGTCACTCCTTGCTATATGAATATAATGTCTTGCTGGAATCATGATACGCTGCTCTCTTTCTTATAGTTTGCTGTCAGGCTAGCAAAATATATTGTTTTTGTGGAAAAGAAGGGGAGGATAACATTTCAAAGATACAGGATGGCTGATGAATAGTCAATAAAATTTATTTCTGGTAGTTCACCATAACCAAGAATAACCTGGGTTATGGTGTATATCAGTGATGAATTAAAGCTCTTCTAAGGGTGATGAAGTTGGCTCTGTGTTAGACTAAGCAGGGAAAATATTAATTTATGACATTATCATAAGATTGTTTAATATTTGGACTAGTGTCATGGGGATTCTAGTGTGCATGCTAGTTACCCCTTCTCACCAGCACCTTCATCTATTCAGCAAGGCTGTGAAGATTATTGTTTATTGTTTGGATACAAAAAAACAGCCAGACACTCAGTTTTATTGTTTGGATACAAAAAACCAGCCAGACACTCAGGATACTTGAGTGTCTGGTTGGTTTTTTGTTTCCCAACAAGAAACAATAATCTTCACGGCC
>JANHZT010002513.1:129965-142274 GCA_032468215.1 Stegonotus admiraltiensis
GGTGGTATTTGCCAGTTCTCCGAACTGCTCAAAATTTCCGCTACCGGTTCTCCAGAAACTGTCAGAACCTGCTGAATTTCATCTCTGTTCTCAGCCCTAGGAAGAGGGCAGTGACAAGCTATTTCTGAAACCTTGCAAAAACAAAACAAAAACAAAGTGCAGGGACTTGTCTCGGCAGTCACCAGGAATCAATACTGACTTAAAGACATAAAAAGCTGAATTTCCGTTCCTTCTTAACAGAACATGCAAGATTTCAGACCTGACGTGGCTTTATTGACATGGATTCCACTTGTTTTCATTATTTTAATTAGACAAATAAAATAATCACTTTCCCCTACATATCCAAATTATGGCTCAAATATAGCAAAATTAACAATTCTATTGAAGAGAATATTTGTAACTCAGGGCTGAACTGTGAGGTCCTTGGTCCCCTCTGAGCTTGGTGGTTTTCTTGCAGACATTTCATTACCAAACTAGATAACATCTTCAGTGCAGTGATAATGCTCAGAAAACACTAAAGGCCCCACAAAAATGTTATTAGAAAAGCTTAAATGAACATAAAAGCTGCTTGATAAAGCTTGAGTCATACTAAGAACAATTCTATCAAAACAGTGCTGCACTGAGAAAGACAGATCACCTCTGCCTTAATATTATTACAGGAGCAATCTCTTTGAGAACAACAGAAAAAGAAAGAAAAAAAATGTGCTATTTATATTTTGGCACTTTTGCAGAAATAATGCTTTTATTCCCAGGTAATACTGGTGTTGACACCACTGTAATGCACAGCTCATTCTCTCCCGTTGTTGTTCTCTTTAATTGTTAGACTGATGCCCTTCCTTTGCTCCTGCAGTTTAAAACATATGTAGCATTTTCTTCTCCATTATTATCATTATTATTTTTCACAGCGATAGAATCTTGATTGGTCCAAAGTCACAGGAAGGATGGATCTAAATTCCACAGTGAGGGTGGCATCTAAATTTGAATCCCCTCAAATCACATGGGTTCTAAGTCAATATTTTTCTCAGATCTTTAAATAGGCAAGTAGTGGCTTCTATTGGATTTGTAGTAAAATTGCAGAATTGCATACAGCCTTTACTAACATTGCTGAGCCATCTGTTTTAATATTCTTTATTCTGACTGCCTGTTGGAATAGCATTTTCATACTGATTTTCTGGAATCCAGATCAGTGTGGGACCCATAAAATCTAGATAGTAATGCATAAAGTGGCAGAGGAGCTGTAAAGTAATAGTCCCACAAGCTAAAATTGATGATGAATCATAAATATCATCATAAATATCATTCAAACGTTTAGGAATAATCCATATGGAGGTTTACACATCTTTCTCAAATAAATGATATCATTTGTATTAGGGACAACATCTGAATAAACATTGGCTGAAGTAAAGGTTTAATTTATTAATAGGTTAGTTATCTTTCTATATCCATAAGTGAAGTGTCACAAATTTTTATCTATTGCTCATACTGGGGAAATTTTATCGTATAAAGTTAATAAATGAAACAGATCTATTATGTGTCACTTTCATAAATACATTTCAATATTATTGTCAGTCCTTCCAAGTAAACCAGACAGGAATTGGGATAAGATGAGTTAATTCTATAACTTAGAATTTCGAATGTAGAATAACTTTATTGTCACTTTAAATGTACACTAACTGGCATACATTGAAATGAAATTTCATTGCATACAGCTCTCAAAGGGTCACCACCTCCAATGTACACTACATAAATATGACAAAAATATAAATAAATATTTAAAAAATTATGCACACCCACATATATTATATGATACAAAGAAACAAAATAGTCTAGTTCAAATGTATAAATGTACAAGGTGAGAAAAACGAATCTTGTGAGTTTACCAGATGGATGGCATAGGGCCGTGATAGCGAACCTATGGCACTCATGCCAGAAGTGGCACACAGAGCCATGTCCTTGGGCATGCGAGTTGTTGCCTGTTGCTGTTCCAGGTTCCGGCACACCGGCAGCTGGGCTTCACACGCACGGGAGTGCCAGAAACCAAAAGAGCAGCCACCCAGTGCGCATATGCTCACTGGGAAGATGATCTTCTGGTTTGCAGCATGCCGGCCACCTGGTCTTCTGGTTTCTGGCATGCATGCATGCGCAGAGACCAGCTGTCCAGTGCGCATGCACGCACCAGAAACCAGAAGATCATCTGCTTATCCGTTTTCCAGCATGTGTGTATGCGCGCATGTGCTCCCATTTCAGCACTCTGTGTCAAAAAGGTTTGCCAGCACTGGCATAGGGAACAAAGCTGTTACAGAATCAGGTAGTCCTGCTAGAAATACTTTGAAACCTCCTCCCAGAGGGGAGCAAAAGATACAGACCATCAACTGGGTGTGTGGGGTCTCTAACAATGCTTTGAGCTCTAAGCACTTAGCACTTATAAGCAGTATCCTGAATAATGGGAAGCGAGCTTCCTATAATGTTCTTGGCTTTCCTTACCACTTTCTGTATGGACTTTCTAACTGAGGCACTGCTACCACCAAACCAAACAGTGATGCAGTTTGTTAAAATGCTCTAAATCATGGCTCTGTAAAAAGTGGCCAGGACAGAAGGAGAAAGATGTGCTCTCATAATCCGATTCAGGAAATATAGACGCTGGTTTGCATGCTTCACTAAGGATGACGTGTGGAGAGACCAATTCAGATTATAATTGTTAATTGTTCAGAATCTATTTTATTGTTTGGCAACATTAACAAAATCTTGCAAGACTGAAGCTACAAAACTTCCTGCCACCACTTTCAGCTGTTTGATCCATCAGGGCAGGTCCTTCCTAAGTTTCTATCTGATTTTTAAGCAACTGGAGGTTCCTACTTCACTTCTCTGATTGTTTCCCAGGCAGAATCGCTTTCAATCTTTCCTCAAGTTATCCACACTTACCATTAGAGATAGACAGCAATCTAGTGGGTAATAGATATATATCAATATTTACTTAATGGACGATGAACTGCATCTTTGGAATGCTCAATTTTTAAACTTCCAGAAGCGGTATTGCAAACTGTGGCATAGAATTTGGGCTGCAGCAAAGAATCAAAGTATGAGAGATCCTTGGAACCTTGCAGAAAATGGAGAGGACAGGACATTACTCACATGTATTAGTATTAGTATTTATTGAATTTATATACCGCCCTTCTCCCGAAGGACTCAGGGTGGTGAACAGCCAGCAAATAAGAACATATAATACAAAATTTAAGAACAATTAAAATAGAATTAAATTAATTTGGCCCATGAATTAAAAACCCCAAATTAAAAACCAATATAAAATGTATAATCTCCCCATTTAAAATCGATTGTTTAAGCCAGCTGCTTAGGACAGCTGCTCCTTATAAGAAGATCATAGGACAGCAGTTTTTGGTGGATTTGAGCATGAGGAGACAATAGGATTAGTCAATTGCTCAATAGTACAATCTCTAATAATCTTTTGGACACTCAATTCACAAACACCATTTTTAATGACTTTTGGAAACTGCTCGTTAACAACTTTTAAGATATTAGAGCCCTTCAGAATGACAATCTGAAAAGACTGAGTGAGTCTGCCTTCAATGTTGAACAAAAGGAAAAATAATTATAAGCTTAAGAATGTAAGTAAATAAACTAAAATAAACACAAAAACTAAATATTTTTTTTCTTAAAAAGTTATATATGAAGTAAGGTCAAGATGAACTGGAATAGTGAAATTTTTCCAATAAAAATTTGGAATCAGTTATAGCATCCAAATAGCTTCTCATGGAAAATAGATCCTGTTTTGGTTTTTACAAGATACAACATATATAATTACATCATTCTAGAGACTTCTGGTAGGTAAGAAATGAATCTGTAGGTGAACCTCTCAGATCATCTCAACAAATGTAAAAGGACTTTTGGGAGGTTATATCTAAGCCATGTAGCACTTTAAAGGTAATAAACTGGCACTTTGTATTTTACTGGAAACAAATGGGCAGCTGGTATAATGCTTTTAGCACAAATACAATGCGACCTTTGGGAATTATTTGTGAGAAGAGTTCTTTACTAATAGAAGTTTCTGGAGTTACAAACTATTCATGAATAGACAAAACCTTTATGAGTGGACACACAGTTGGTACCTCAACCAAACTGATAAAGGGGAACCAAATGATGATTCCATTTCTAAAGAATGTTGCCATTGTGACTTCCAACAGACATAAGAATGTTGGAGCATATATTGTGATGCCATGATCCTGCTTTTGCACTCATTTGACAAAAATACCACATCCTGGAGACACCCACAACTTCTCCTCTAGTATCAATCTAGGAATCATAGAGATATTTTGATCATGACGGAAGCTCACATTGTATTATTTCTATCAATAACAATAGAATCTTCCTATCAATAGCAGAAATATCTCTAGACTATGGCACTTCATTATCAGCATCTTGCCTAGATCAGGGGTGGGTTCTACTTACCTTTACTACTGGTTTGCAATGGGGCCACGCATGCGCAGAAGCATTTTCATGATGTCAGGGTCAGTGGGCGGGACCTCCCGCCGGTTTTACTACCAGTTCTGTAGAACCGGTGTGAACTGGGGGCAACCACCCACTGGTCTAGATTCAATTTACCATCCCTCCTTCAATGTTGTCAGTAAGCACTTGGGGAACCCATATCAATACCTGAAGTTATTACAGGAGATGTGATCTATTTTGATGTGATCAACATATTGATAATGTGCAAAACGTATCTCAGTGGGTTTCATGTGCATATTGAAAGACATTGGAGATAGAGTGGAGCTCAGGGGAACTCCATAAAATACCTCCAGTTTTAAGGAAAGCCTATAGTTAACATTGTCTAAAATTTACCACTATATAGAAATGGAATCACTGCAAAACAATACCTCTTATTCCTGAATCCCTTTGGTAATCTTGAAGATGCTATAGTTCATAGTGCTGAAAGCTTCTGGAAGATTAAGAACTAAGAGAGTTAGACTTCGTCTGTCATCCTAAAGCAAAAGTTATCCATTAGGCCAACCAAACTGGTATTGACCCATAAACACGTGCTGTGAAGCCAGTCTGAAATGGTAATCTTCTTCCACTAAGACAATTTGCAGCTGAGAAGCCTTTCAATCACTTTGTCAACCACAAAACATTATAGACTGCCCTATATTTGCCATCTCCAAGGGACCCAAACAAATTTCTTAAGAAGAAATCTAATAACTGCCTTCTTAAAATCCTCCAGTTCTTCCCCTCGGAGACACATTCATATTATTTACTTAAACATTTCTAGTTACCTCTAGTTACAACCAAATTGAAAACAAATTAAGAGGATAAATAATGGATTGTGCTATTCCAAGCATGGTGTCCACAACCTTGGGTGTCACAAATTGAAATTCAATCTATGTAATCCTATTAGAAGAATTAGCAGACCTCTCTCATAATTGACTCAGCATCAATAATATTATCATGCAGAAGAATGCATGTGTTTATATTTTGTTTTATAAATATGAATGAATGAAAAGCCATTATTTGTATTAAAGAACAGCCACAGAAAGACAAGATAAAAGGGTTATTAACAGTGATATAATTATATTCTTATATATATCCCCTTCATGGATTACTGCCTTGTCATGGTGAAGGGGCTTGTGTAGCTCAATGAAGCTATGAGCTATGCTGTGCAGGGCCACCCAAGATAGATAGGTCATAGTAGAGAGCTCTGACAAAAAGTGATCCACTGGAGAAGGAAATTGTAATGTATATGGTTTTGGCAGGAAGTTTAAATGGGTCAATGATGATTAGTCAGCTCCCGGGCCAGCAAGGTATATAAAGGGAGCTGTGTTCCTGTATCGGCTGCTGAAGTCACACACTACATTAAAGAGCTGTTGTTACTCATGACCTTGCTTCTGCCTTCTCAATCACCCAACATAACATTGGCGACAAAGGTGGGATCGAGGTGAACGAGAAGCAAGCCAAAAAAGAGCAAACAACAACAGATTCAGCCAGGCAGGTGAGCCAAGTACCGAGCAGGACTACCACAATGTCTGCTTATGTACCGCCAATGCCTTTCAACCCAGCCAGAGAGAAGTGGGGATTGTATATGGCTTGGTTCGAGTGTTTCCTGGAGGCCAGCGATCTACAGGGCCTCTCTGACAACAGGAAATGAGCTTTATTCCTGAGCCACTGTGGACCAGAGGTTTTCAACATGGCTGAGTCACTATTGGAACCGACCCTGGTCCAGGCAGTATCATGGCAGGCCTTGCAAGCCTTGCTGAAGGCCCACTACACCCTGGTACCCTCCAAATTAGTCCAGAGGTACAAGTTCTGGCAATGGCTGCAGTGAGAAGATGAGCCGATCAGCACTTACATGCCCTGCGCAAGGCAGTGATGCACTGCGAGTACCGAGACCTCGATGATGCACTCCTAGAGCAACTAATCTGTGGCATTAGAGATATTTGCCTACAGAGAAGACTGCTTGCCAGGTCCAATCTAACACTCCACATAGCTCTTGATGAAGCAAGAGCACACAAATCCTCCACCAAGGTTGCACAAACCCTTCAATGACACCATCGCAAGCAACACCAAGGTCGATACCAGTTCACTACGAGGCAACCCAGACCGACAGCGAGAAGAGTCTGACAAAGACATCTTCCAAACAAAAAGGCATAGATGTGAGTAGAAAGAGTGTCGAGAGAAGTGTGCGAGCTGCAGAGGGTCCCACCAGTGACAGACTTGCAAGTTCAAGGATGCCATTTGCAGGCGCTGTGACAAGAAGGGACATTTTACAAGGGTCTGCCGGGTGAGTCTACCCATCAGCCATAAGCCAAGGAGTGGAGCCAGCCAATCAGAGTTGGTGTGGCACAAGAGGGCCAACAAAGGTGGCAACCTGAAAAAAGGCACGAGTTTCAAGAATCACAAGACCTGCAGCACCAGGGTTGGCCAAGCCAGCACAACCATTGAGAAGAAGGTCCACACCATGGTGGAAATAGAGGGGAGCCCATGTGAAATGGAGATAGACACCGGGTCATCTCTATCCATCATGTCCTGGGCCACCCTGAAAGTGACTATACCCAGCTTGAAAAAGAGTCAACTACAGCTCCAGCGGATACGGCTTCGGGACTACCAAGGAAACTGCATCCCTATGGAAGGAGTAGGCATGTTCCAGGTCAAGTATGGAGAGCACTGGAAGAAGCTTCCCCTCACTGTGGTCGGTGGGCACCTACCGAGCCTCCTGGGCCTGGACTGGTTTAAGGCCCTTGGCATGGGATTCACCAGAGTCCACAGCGTGAGTGGCAGCAGCCTGAGGGATGACTTGATGCAAGAGTTCCAGGACGTGTTCAACGACCAGCTGGGCAAGTACGTGGGGACCCCTATCTCTTTTAATCTAAACCCCAATGTAGCCCCAATCCGACTTAAGGCTAGATGAGTGCCCTTCACACTAAAACCAAAGATTGACTTGGAACTGGACAAACTCATTAAACAGGGGGTGTTAGTCCTGGTAGACCACGCCAAATGGGAGACCCCAATAGTGATGCCCATCAAGCCTGATGGGTCTGTGTGCATCTGGGCTGATTATAAATGTACGATTAATAAGGCTCTCCAACAGAGCGCTTATCCTGTTCCAATCGTGCACCATTTACTCCATTTGCTGGGTCCTGGCAAGATCTTCACAAAACTCGATCTTGAGCAGGTGTACCAGCTACCATGGAGGCACAGACTATCGTAACTCACAGAGGTGCCTTCAAATGCACTAGGCTACAATTCGGAGTCAACATAGCCCCTGGCTTATTCCAAAGCACGATGGATCATCCGTTACAAGGACTTCCAGGGGTAGTCCCCTATTTTGACGATGTCCTTATCAGCGCCACAGAAACAACTAGGGAACCAACTAAGGCTAGTGTTAGACAAATTCAGGAGAGCTGGCCTCAGGGTCAAGCAGAATAAATGCATGATAGCAGTACCCTCTGTTGAGTTCCTGGGGTACCAAGTAGACAGAACTGGCATTCACCCCACCGAAAGCAAGATAAGGGCTATCAAGAATGCACCAACCCACAAAAACAAGTCGCAGCTACAAGCCTTCCTGGGTCTCCTTAACTTCTATGCCATATTCCTGCGAGACAAGGCAATGGTAGCTGAACTCCTACACTGACTATAGGCTAAAAATGCACCCTGGTTTGGGGAAAGACTGAGGCTGCCACTTTGGCTGCTGTGAAAAAACTCTTGTCCGCAGACAGCTTCTTAATCCAGTACAATGCAACACTTCCGCTTGTACTAGTCTGTGACGCATCCCCTTTTGGAGTAGGGGCCATCCTGAGCCACAGACTACCAAATGGACTAGAGGCACCCATCACTTACTATTCCTGCACCCTGTCCAGCACCGTACAGCCAGCTGGACAGAGAGGCCCTGGCAGCCATCTCAGGAGTAAAAAAGTTCCACAAATACCTGTTTGGGCAGAATTTCGAACTTGTCACAGATCACCGACCACTCTTGGGCCTCCTGGCGGGGGATCGGCCCACCCCTGCTGCCTTGTCTCCACAAATGACTCATTGGACCATCTTCCTAGCAGCATATTCCCACCACCTTGTCCACTGACCCTGACTGAGTTTAGGGCATGCCGATGCCCTCAGCCGATGCCCACTACCGGACATCCTAGAAGATTCAACCCTGGGAGTGCCAGTCCTACTCATTGACGTTTGAACTCAGGGCCTCTCACTTCTGCCAAAGTGGCAAGAGCCTCAGCTAGGGACCCTGTTCTGAAGACTGTCATGAGTTGGGTCATGAGGGGATACCCAGAGAAAAATGAAGGCAGGGAATTTAATTCATTTGCATCCAAACAGAATGAATTGTCTATGCAAGGGGGGTGCTTATTGTGGGGTGATCGTGTCATTGTACCCTTATGCTTAAGGGAAAAGGTTTTGCGCATGTTACATGATGGGCACCCCGGGATTGTAAGGATGAAGGGGCTAGTTAGGAGTTATGTTTGGTGGCCACAAATGGACAACAACTTCACTGAGTGGGTGGGGAAGTGTCAACCCTGCCAAGAGTCCAGGCCAGATCCCCCCACAGCACCAGTCAGGGAATGGGAACGGCCCCAAGGTCCCTGGGCAAGAATCCACATAGATTTCACAGACCCTTTTCACAGTCAAACATTCCTAGTGATTGTCGACGCCTATTCCAAATGGCTCGAGATCATTCTAATGCAATCCACAACCTCCAAAGCAGTAATCAAAGTGCTTCGGAAGCTCTTCACCACCCACAGGCTCCCTGATACCCTAGTATCAGACAATGGGCCATAGTTCACCACAACCCAATTCGAGGGGTACCTAGAAGAGTTGGGAATCAGGCACACACTTTCTGCATCGTTCCATCTGGCCAGTAACGGGCTGGCTGAAAGGTTCATAAGAATGGCCAAAGAGGCACTCTCATGGTTGGACGCTGGGGACTGGCAAGCCATGGTAGATAAGTTTCTGGCTGTCCAGCATGCCACACCATGCACAGCCACAGGGCACAGCCCGGCCAAACTCCTGATGGGGAGGAAACTTAGGTGCATTCTTGACCGGTTATACCCCAACCATTCCCCGGACGGTTCAAGAGGGCTAACAAGAAGCTGAGGGAATTCCAGATAGGGACACCAGTGCTCACCAGGAACTACACAAATGGACCCCTATGGGTAGCCAGGACTATTTCTGATAGCATAGGTTCCAAGTCATACACCGTAGACATGGGAGATGGGAGAATCTGGCGAAGGCACATTGATCAACTCCGGAAAAGGTTGGCCACCAAACCAGAACCTCAAATAGAGAATCCAAGCCCTAACTACCAAACTCTTCCCACAACAGTTAGCTCAAGCCCGAGGAGATCGGAAGACTTATCTGGGGACTTCAGTGTCCAGCGCCACCCCAGCGAGACGCCTCTCCCAGCCAAGGAGATCAATGCCCCCAAAGTAATCCAGGAGGTTCCATTGGTGGAGCTGGGAGAAATGAAAGGTTCCTCTGACCAGCTCGATGCCACGCCTCAGACTGAACTGCGCAGGTCAACTAGGCGTAAGGATCGCCCTAGTCACCTGCGTGATTTTGTATGCAAATGTATGCCCTAAGTGCTTTCTGGGAGGGGCGGGGTGTAATGTATATGGTTTTGGCAGGAAGTTTAAAAGACAATGGGTCAATGGTGATTGGTCAGCTCCCGGGCCAGCAAGGTATATAAAGGGAGCTGTGTTCCTGTATCAGCTGCTGAAGCCACACACTACATTAAAGAGCTGTTGTTACTCACGACCTTGCTTCTGCCTCCTCAATCACCTAACATAACAGAAATGGCAACCCACTCCAGTATCTTTGCCATGAAAACCCCATGGACAGTACCAAAAGGCAAAAAGATATGTCGCTGGAAGATGAGCCCCTCAGGTGGGAAGGTGTCCAATGTGTTATGGGGGAAGAGTAGAGTACTAGTAGCTCCAGAAAGGATAAAGCGACTGGGTCAAAGCCGAAAGGATACTCAGCTGTGGATGTATCTGGTGGTGAAAGGAAAATCCAATGCTGTAAAGATCTGTACTCCATAGGAACCTGGAATGTAAGATACCTGAATCAAGGCTACAAGCATTTTGGTGCTTCCCTATTACAGCCTATGGCTGAAACTTTAACCACCTCCAATTTCAAACCAATTAAAATCTAATCTTCTGTTCAAATGTGGAATTACAAATTTACATCAAATCATCGCACCCTTGGATGTCAAATTTGAATCAGATCTTGGATGTGTCAGTAAATCAATGAAGCCTGATTTAAAAACTGGTAGCCATGTTTCTGTCTTCACCAGGGGTCCCCAACCCCTGGGACATGACCTATTTGGAACCGGGCCACACGAGTTGAACTGCGTGTGCATATGTGTGTGCCCCAGCCCATCGCTCATGTGGCCCAGTTCCCCCTTCCTCCCAGCCATGCAGTCATGCAGTCATGCTGCAAAGCTTGGGGACCGCTGCTCTACACATTTAGAAATCCACTAGTTTTCCTACTGGGGAAAAAGAACCATTTCATTCCTGCTCCAGACCATAATTTCTCAGCAGTTTCTAGAAGTAAATCCTCTAAACCAAAAGTGAGTCTAGACACGGCCTTCGAAATGCAATATCTTCACGCCATCTTGCACTACTTCTAGTTCAGAGAATTTAGTTCTGCAAAGCAGTGAATTGCCTTGAAGGAGGCTTGGCGTGATCTGAAAAAATTTGTTCCTCTCCCCAGTCAGTAAATTTGGCACAGAACATGCTTTCATGCATTAGAAAAACTCATATTTTGCAAATCATGGTTTGTTGAACAAGCCATTGTGGATTTGTTTGCACATAGAATTAAGGCCTTCATGAATGGGACCACACATCACACTAGATTAAACTATATTACAACAGTGTTTAAATATGAAGAATTTGGCAAACTGCCAAAGCATTGTGCACGCTTACTCATATTCTCATAATGTTAAAAATTTGGACTTGTTTACTTAGGAGTAAGCATCACTGAATTCAGTGGTATTTAGTTCTGAGTAAATAATTCTGATGCCTAGTAATTGGGACCAGTTAAGCAAAGAAAAATGTTCTTGGCTTTTCACATGCTTCTTTTCATTAAATATTTGGCTTCTGTCTTTTGCTGTATGAAATACTTCAAATAATACTCAAGGAATAAATGTGCAACAATTAATTTCTGCAAGAGTCACCAGCAAATTCCACTTAATACCTTCTGTAGAAACAATAAGGGTGGAGGAAAGTGGAATATATTTTTTTCCTGTGTGTCAACATTCTCTCTCAGTGTACTTCATTAAATCAAGATGATATAAGCCCCAGAAGGCCAACTGCAAATTTTAAAGCTGTATTGATTTAACCTTCCCTCTGTAAATATTTCATAGATCTGTAATGTGTAAATGTGGTCCCATGCAGGACAGGAGATGGCACTTTTTCTCTTAGTATTCAGAAGGGATATATGACAAGTTTTATGATGCTATTTAGAAAAAAATATTATATATTTTTTGGCATATGGTTGGCATTGGGACTGATGAGCCACTTGTGGCAAACTGCAAGAAACATAACATTCATTTCTCCATCCAGATTTAAGATATTTTCTTAAAATGATTCAGTATATGTTGGAAGACACTCATTTTGTACAGGAAGAAGGAAATACAGAAATATTAACCAGAATGCCGACATTTTGAAAAGGGCAATGAAAACTGATCATCCTCCCACACATCATCTAGCAAATACCATCAGGCATGCAAATAAATCAATCTTTCTTTCTTTCTTTCTTTCTTTCTTTCTTTCTTTCTTTCTTTCTTTCTTTCTTTCTTTCTTTCTT
>JANHZT010002513.1:167691-181368 GCA_032468215.1 Stegonotus admiraltiensis
TTCTAATCCAACCCCCTGCTTAGGCAGGAAACCCTACACCACTTCAGACAAATGGTTATCCAACATCTTCTTAAAAAAATAAATAACATATTTATTGTAAGAAGTATAATATGTGGCCAACCTATTGGCAGAGTGTAGAGAAAAGAAAGTGGTGGGGAAAAGGAAAATACTTTCACTTATCCATGTATAGATGTCCCAAACTTCCTGTCCTCTACACATCTGTCCTAGGATTCATTGTACACTAAATATTAAACACAAAGGCATTTCTATGACAATGGTCTCTGTATCAGAGAAAGAATTAAGTCAAGGCTATTTGGTATGCACAATTAGGTTTGGAAAGGGAGATGGACTTTTGCTTTGTAATAGATTGGAACACAAGACAGAAGTTTGACTCTCATACTGTTTGCTTCCACTGTTTCAAAATTGTCTATTGCTGGAGGAGAACATTCATGTTATAAAACCCCACTGGAATGAAACAAGATCAAGAGCACACAAAGGTAAGTGCTGAAATCTTTATTAAAATCAAATGTAATTCTAGAAGTTAGAACTAATTACTGAAAACTTACGAAGCTCATAATTGTGGTAGCCAAAAGGATAGTCCCTGCTTAGCAATCAAAATTGGGACCTGCAACTCCATTACTCCTTCACTGTGATCACTAAAATCCCAAGATCACAAAAAATCCCATGCCCACAATGGACTTATTGGCAAATGCCTCAAAAGTGAGTCTCCCTAGTTTCTTGGGCTGTAAAGGCAAGGAGGGAAAGATGTGTTCTCAGACTTGCAAAACTCTGTTAATATAACCTTACACTATGGGTCTCCAAACTTGGCAAATTTAAGATGTGTAGACTTCAACTCACAGAATTCCTTAGCCAGCCAGTGAGTAGTGATCAGCCCATTCCAAGACACCTTTCCATGATGTTCAAATGGTATTATTTATGGAAGCACAGTAACTGTAACTCACAAAAGATCAGGTCCACACATGAAAGTCCAATTAAACTGATTTATGTATAGGAATCTTTTCAAATAGCAGTTAGCACCTGTTTGGAGTTAGCTAAGGGTCCATGGACTTCAAGGGAGGTTGGACTTAGCTTGCTTGTGGCTATGTACAGATTCTAGACTGATTCCTCTTTTAACTCTGCTCCCAGGTTCTGTCACTCTTCTCCTACATTAACAGAGAAATCAAAATAATGTTACTAGAGGTGGGATTCACTTACCTTTCCTACCAGTTCACGAATGTGAGTGTGCATGTCTCATCTGCTCATGCACACAGCCTTCTGCACATGCTCTTTGCTCATGCATTATATCAGGACGGGTGGGCGGAGCCTCCCACAGTCGCCACTACCAGTTTGCCCAAACTGGATAGAACCGGCTGAATCCCACCACTGAATGTTACCTATTAATTATGGATACAACTGAAAGAAAAATATGAAATATCAAAGTTTAATCAAAGCAGCACATCTGATACTTGATTAAACAATTGATTAGATTTTCTTAATTGTTTTCTATTACAAATGATGTTTGCAAGATTGGCCAAGAGGAACTGTTCTCTTTGAAGAAAAGTACCAGGCTAAATTGTGCAGCAGAATTTCCACTTTGGTTCTCAGTACGATTGTGCATCTTATTCAGACTCCCACATCCACTCCCATAGATCACCTTTGTCCAGGGGATGTGCAGTGGATTGTTGCCTGGATATAAATAAATAAAGGAGCTTTTTGTCAATTTAATTAGCTCCTTAATTTACATTTGCATGTGAATGCATACAAATATTTCAGTGTTCTGAATAAGAAGTGATCTGGTATAAAACATTTAACCTCTATCCTAGTCTACGTTCAGATAGTTAATACCTTCACAAGTCCATATTAACCAAATATATTATTGCCACCAGCACTTTCTCCTCCTCTGGAGAAGAGAGCCTTTGCAAACGATGGGTGTAGGTGAATGACAAAAGGCGTTTTATTGGCAAATATAGCTTAGTGAACATTGTTTGGAAATGGGGCTATGAAATGGGGATGGCTTTGAACTCTCAACGCCAGCTTTGAAATACAACCCTAATTAGCTCTGAAGGACACTTGATTGGCTTTGGAATTAGGGTGTCACCTTTGAAATCTAAAATGCCCGTTTCAAAGCTTTGAAATCTAAACCATACAAAATGAATCTGTTCAAAAGGGAAGGACAACTTGGTCAAATCTGGTGCGAGGTTGGTGATTCTGCCCCCCCCTTTTTTTTTGAAAGGGACAGTTTGTGGGTGTGTCAAGGTTGCTTTGCTGTTTTCCAGAATTGGGGGGGGGGGATATCTGAGAAGAAGAAAGAAGTAGAGTTAACTACTATTAAGTAGTTAACAGGAATATTTTTTGAAAAGCAAAATAAAATAATAAAATAAAATAAAATCCATTAACATTCTAGTCCGCATTAGTAGGAAGGGGTTGTGGCATTTTTGTAACCACAATTGAACAATAAGTGCATTCTCACAGTGTTTAATTAAAAAAAAATTATGACTCTTTAAAGTTTACCAGTCATTTCTTAACTCTCAAGACCATATTTAATTCTTTTCTGTTCTTCGAAGGCAAACCACAAACAAACCTATTTCTCAAAGCATATCACAATGACTAGAGACACAGCTGAATATTAGATAAATATTGTGTCTTACTGAAATCGGTCAGCTATATTTGTGTGGCCTTTTTCTGTTTCACACCGTTAATTCCAGTATTTGGAATACTACTATACACTTAATTCTCACCAACGTTTGTGAAACTTGCTTTCTAAATCCACCTGGCTAGGTGGCTCAGTGGCTAAGACGCTGAGCTTGTCAATCAGAAAGGTCAGTGATTCAGCAGCTCGAATCCCTAGTATAGGTCTTCTGCATGAGCAGGGGGTTGGACTAGATGACCTCCAAGGTCCCTTCCTACTCTGTTACTGTTACTGAAGTCTATTTAATCTCACGTACACCCACTGAGGCTGTGCTCCAGACATAAGATAAGGTTTCTCTTCTTCAAACACTGCTGAAGTCACTGAAAACCCATCTCTCGACATTTTTCTGCCTCCTGTTTATTTATGTTACAGCAGCATATACAATTTAGTAATTCTTGAGTGTTAGATGCATTAACTGAGAATCTGAGCATATTTGATATTTTTAAGTTTAATATTACAAGTGTTCCTTGACTTACTATATTCATTTAGTCATAGTTCAAAGTTACAATACACTGGAAAAAGTGACTTATGGGCATTTTTCACACTTATGACTGTAGCAGCATCCCTGTTGTCATGTGATCAAAATTTGGATATTGGCAACTGCATATATTTATGATGGTTGCAATGTCCCAGGGTCACCTTTTGTGATCTTCTGACCAACAAAGTCAATAGGGAAGCCAGATTTACTTAACAGCTATGTTACTAACTTAACGTCTACAGTTACAGCAATTCACTTAACAACTGCGTCAAGAAAGGTATATAAAATGGAACAAACTCATGCTTAGCAACAGAAATTTTGAACTCATTTGTGGTCATACGTTGAGAACTACCTGTGGTCATTTTTCAGGGCTATTCAAAGAAATAAAGACATAAATGAGAGCATGTTTACCTGTGCCTAAGAAAAGGTAAAGGTTCCCCTTGCATATATGTGCTAGTCATTCCTGACTCTAGGGGGCGGTGCTCATCTCTGTTTCAAAGCCGAAGAGCCAGCACTGTCTGAAGACGTCTCCATGGTCATGTGGCCAGCATGACGAAATGCCAATGGTGCACAGAACGCTGTCACCTTCCCACCAAAGGTGGTCCCTATTTTTATAGTCTTAGTAGTTCGGCCATATTCAATATCATGCAATGCAGCTTTTACATAACAGGAACTCCTTTCAATCTCCCCACCCCATACCCACCAGATCTGCTCTATATAATCTTCTGAACCACTGGAGCATTGGGAAGTCAGGCAGAAATAGAGAGAGAGAGAAGGTGAATCCTTCAGAGCTATTTATTCTACCAGAAGGTAGATACACTTGGATGCCATCTCTTGCAAGGACATAATCTGAGCAGGTGTTTGGTTAAGGGAGCTTTATAAGCAACCAGTAATGGCATTAAGCATTGCATATGTTTTAAATATACCACCAATTCTGTATTCTTTCCAAGAGGGTTTGCAGACACATCTCTTTGCCTGCCCTAGCATTAAAAATGTCACTCTGGAGGTGATTAATGGACTAAGATAAGACACCCCCACCTCCTCCCTGTGTGCATTTGTTCACTTCCTCCCCGACTTTATCAATGTTAAATTAAATTTTGTGTTACTGTTTAAATGTTTTATATAGCTGTTTTTACTGATTGTAAGCCATCTAGAGCAGTGTTGGTGAACCTTTTTGGCCCCAAGTGCTGAAACGGGAGTGTGTGCATGCTGGAAACTGGAAGAGCAGTCGCCCGGTACACACGCGTGCACATGCGAAGACCAGCTGGCTGGTGTGCATGTGTGAACCAGAAACAGGAAGGGCAGCCACCTGGTGCACATGCATGCATCCGGAAGATGATGTTCCGGTTTCCTGCACATGCATGTACACCGGCCAGCTGGTCTTCGCACATGCATGTGGGCTAGAAACTGAAAAAAGCAGCCGCCCGGTGCGTGCATGCATACCGGATGGCTGCTCTTTCTGTTTCTGGCGCTCCCATGTGCATGAAAACCAGCTGGCTGGCATGCCGGAACCCGGAAGAACAACGGGAGAGAGCTCGCGTGCCTGGAGAGATGGCTCTGCATGCCACTTCCAGCACGCATGCCATAGGTTCACCATCATGGATCTAGAGACACCATCCAGGTGAGATGGGCAACATATAAGTTTAATAAATTAAGTAAGTAATAGCAGCAGATGAGTCCTTAGTTAGAGAGTAGACTGAAGTTTCAACTTTCTCTTTCAACTTCTTTAGGTTAGGTAGTTGCAAAGAAGAAATTCATCTTCAGCTTGCTAGAAGTTCATTGCCATTGGCAACCACCCATAACCTCTGTCCGCCAGGTTAAATGTACTGTATATGTTTCAGAAGGATCCAGATGTTGGAAAGTTGTTCTCAGATGGATAGTCTCACATAGCTTCAGTGCCTGGTTTGCAATCTTAATTACTGTTAAATTTCAGTGAGGCAAAGAATAAGATTTTAAAATTCAAGTTGCTAGATGTGAAAAACATTTCCATAGGCTTAGCCTGATTAGGTCTGTGTGCTTACACAGAGCAAAACAGCAGTTCTGCCACACTAATATGATATGGTTTCAGCATTACTAATTCTGACAGCAAGCTTATAAGCAGTGTTCAAAGATCCAGTCCTAAATATATTCATTAATTTACATTCCACCACCCTATTTTATGCTTTGCATTAAAAAAAGAGACATGTTAAACTCTAAAACGAATGGATTACTGAAGGAAAAAAGAAATGCCTTCATTGCTAAAGTCAAATCTATGTAGCTTTCTATTTTTAAGAAGGGCAGGGTTGACTTTAAAACTGATGGATATTTTGATCACGTTTCATTGAAGGATAGATTAAGCCTTTTCACATAACATGGAAATAGTTTTTAAAAGAGTAAGAGAAATCACAAGAATCTAGGGTTATATATGGTAACAAATGCATTCAGGTATCTCTGACTTTTGCACAGCCATTGTGTGTTCTACTTTATTAAACATTCACAAAAATGATTGCATGCGTACTCGTTATTGACAGCTCTGGACATTTTTCTTGCTACATGGAGAAGAGATGGGGGCTTTCGGGAAAAATATCTGAAGTGCTCCAGATTCTGCAAGACAAGATCTTTCTACCTTGTGCTCATTTCTGAATTGAAGTGAACTTACATCCAATTTGACATGGATAGGATCACGTTGTTAATGTTCTTACACAAGACTACCCATAACTGTCCCCTGAAGGATTCCTGGAGATCAGCCAATGTTATTAGCCAATGAATATGACAGAGGGAAATGTATTGAATACATGAGAATGATAGTAGCAATAGTCTTTATCTATTTTATTTATTAGATTTTATCCTGCCTGCTTATTTTTTGTAAGTAAACCAAGGCAGCAAACATACGTAATACTTCTACACAAGGATTGGGTTGAGAGACATTGACTGGCCCAAAATCACCCAGGCAGCTTACTTGTGACTGTGTCCCTCACAGTCACTTGGTTTCTAGCCAGCGGTGGGCTGTTGGGGGTTCGCAGGGTTTTGGGAGAACCTCTAGCTAAGATTCTGTGCAATTCGGAGAACCCCCAAATCCCACTCCTGGTTGGCTCCACCCCGCCCCTTTTCAGGAGCCCCCACGAGACCCCTTTTGGATGCAGGTAAGTGCAGGGCGTGCATGGGAGCTCAGGGAGGGTGAAAAATGGGCCTACTGGAAGTTTTGGAAGGCCAGAAACATGCCCATTTCTGGCCTCCAGAGGGCCTCCGGAGCCTGGAGAGGCCGTTTTTGCCCTCCCAGAGGCTCAAGGAAAGCCTTGGGAGCCCAGGGAGGGGCAAAAATGCCCCTCCCACCATGGTGAAGGAGGCCAACTAGGTCACGCCCACCAGGGCCACACCCACCTAACTGGGCAGAAAACCCCTTACTAACATTTTTGAAGCCCACCCCTATTTCTTGTCCAGCACCTTCACCATGATACAGGTAATTCTCGACTTATAACTGTTTATTTAGTGACTGTTCCAAGTTACAATGGCACTGAAAAATGTTATTTATGACCATTTTTCACACTTATGATCATGCAGCATCCCCATGGTCACATGATTTATATTTGGATGCTTGACAATTGATTGGTGAGGTGAAAGGATGATTGTGGTGCCCCAGGGTCACGTGATCACCTTTTGCAACCTTCTGACAAGCAAAGTCAATGGCGAAACCAGATTCACTTAATTTAATAACTGCAATGATTCAGTTAACAAATTTGACAAGAAAAATTGTAAAATGGGGCAAAACTCACTTAACCAATTTCTCACTTAGCAACCAAAATGTTGGACTCAATTGTGGTTGTAAGGCGAGGACTACCTGTACCAAACTCATTCAAGATAAAAATTGTTCATCTTGTCTTGAATGTGGTGACAAAAATTGTGTTGTCCAAAAACAACCTTAAAGATTTCATATATACAAAATTCAGAAAATGAAACTTCAGCTTTGTTTAGGGAATTCTGGGAGTTGAAGTCTACCCACATTTTAAAGACGCCATGTTTGAAAAATAGTCAATGAGAACAGTAACAATCTTGCTTTGTTTGGATTGGAGAATGTCAAAGAGACATGAACAGATACAAGGACTTTTGTGATAATTTCAATCATTAAGATAAAATCACATCCGTTATTTAGCATTTTCATAGCTGCAAATTCTGTACATATCAGCAATTTGCTCTAATGTTACTTTTAAAAAAATCTTTTTTTTAAGATCAAATCACCTAAGGCAGTTGCCATTTTTACAGCTGTGAACTTGTACAAATACTCACATCTCAAATTTAGTGATATAAGTTGGTTTAGGCAATTAGAAAATAAAAAAAAATGTTAGTGTTATTTAATCAAATGCTTCTGTTTCTCAGATTCCATGAATTATCAAGTTCAGATATATAGATCTATGTTTTCTTCAAAAGCCCTTCCAACATTTGTCTTGATTTAATAAAATACAGGGCTTCAAGTATTACTTTGGAGATAATTATTGGATACGTATGCATTATTGGATGTAATAATTCATTATCATGTTGTTGGCTTCATTTGCAAAACGTGAAATACTTCCCCCCCCGTCTGCATTCCCAGCAGCCTTTTAAGCTATCTTCATATCTTCAAACAACGTTCAAGCATTGTTATGGTTGGCTGTATGGTCAGCCAGATGTTTAATTGGATTTGGCATTTTTATCCACTTCTCAAATCCCTCCCAGAGATCTGGAATAGGCAGATAGTAATTGTAGTAGGTAGTAACCTCATTGTTTGATGAAATTAAAGGTATCATCCCAAGATGTAAGATGTTCCAACTAAAGCTGCCTTTTGCAATTGATTGATGGTGGTTTTTTCAATGTTGGTGGCCTTCAAGTGTTGCTCCAGTTGTTAGGAATTACATCCAAGGCACATCCAAGGTACTATTAGGAGCCTGAGTGGCATAGGAGACTAATGCTCCTAC
The DNA here is from genome assembly GCA_032468215.1 of Stegonotus admiraltiensis. Classification (NCBI taxonomy): domain Eukaryota; kingdom Metazoa; phylum Chordata; class Lepidosauria; order Squamata; family Colubridae; genus Stegonotus; species Stegonotus admiraltiensis. The sequence continues at coordinate 175,787 of JANHZT010002513.1, forward strand.
TAAAAGGCAGTATTTAAGTTCCAGCTGCCTGTACTTACTGCGAGTTCAATTCTCACCAGGCTCAAGGCTGACTCAGCCTTCCATCCTTTCTAAGATAGGTAAAATGAGGACCCAGTTGTGGGGGCAATAAGCTGACTTTGTACAAATATACAAAAGTATGAAGGCTATTGCTTAATGCATAGTAAGCTGCCCTGAGTCTCCGGAGAAGGGCAGCATATAAATTAAAATAAATAAAAAAAAATTAAATGCAATCAGGAAACCTGTGTTTGCTGGCATTCCTTCATTTCCTGAATAAGAGTATTCAAACGTATCCACATTTATGCCTAACTTTGTATATAACCTTTCCCCAACTTTTATTAATCTTTTATTCTGAAAATAAGAGAAATCTGCAGATATTCACCATTCTCTGTGACTGAGCCATGGAAGAATATATTTTGGTGGGTCACACAGTTTTAAAATCCATTTCTTTTGCATTTATCATAATGTTTAAGAAAAGTGAGAGTTCACACTGATTGCTGGCCTGCTGCTGCTGATATTGATGATGGTGACCAGAGGTGGTATTCAGCCAGTTCGAACCAGTTCAGGAGAACCGGTAGTGGTGACCTGCGGGTGGGTCTGTGCCCACCCACCCAGGCGCAATCCCATCCTATATCACTGTGTTTTTGATGATGCATGCTGTGTTCTGTGACATGCGTGGACGGTGCACATGAGCGAATTGCCCTGCTTTGTGATGCCACACACATGCATGGATGGCACACACATAAGCGTGCATGCGTGCGCCGTCACATTTCTGGTGCTGTGAGAGCCAGTTGCTACAGTATATGAAGCCCACATCTGGTGATGATGATGATGATGATGATGATGATGATGATGACGACAATGATGGCGGTGGTGGTGAAGAATGATATACCCATCAGTTTTCACTAGTGTGGCATTCATGGCCATATTGACTAGAAGCAGAACTCAGTGGGACATTTTGAGTCTCAGCCTCAGAGTCTGCGGCTAATAATGGACAGTTCTGGCTCAAGGGACGCAGTTCTCAAAATAATCCTTCCCTGCTGTGTTTTTCTTGAAGACATGGACATTTTATGTCTTCTTTCTCCCTTGTATTTCAATGACGTGTCAGACAATGTAATCTGGGTCTAAAGCCTGGCACATCTGAAAAACAAACGCCCGTGATACCAAACCACTTTCTGGGTTAGGAATTTGGATCCAAGTCAAAACGTTTCTGTTCTCTAGCTATTAGTGTACCCAGCTAACTGCTGGGAAAGTCTATTGCTGAAAAGATAGAGAGAAACAGCACCTGCTTTCTCACGCATCTCAATAAAAATGCAAGGCAGTATATGCAGAAACTGTGCGGAAGCACCATTCATATGGTGATTCCTTTGTATCTGAATAATTTCTTTTCAGGTGCCTCAATGAATGCCAAGCTAGAGGGAGGATTTTGATCATTCTGCTCCTTAAGTTTGTTCATGACCATGTTTAGTGTCTAGCTGATTCTGAAGATCAAACACCACTCCTTTGTCTGGGTACTCAACAATAAAAAGTTGAGTTGCACGTTCCAATCCAAATCAAGTATGCCTGAATAAAATATGTTTAAACAACATGACCTCAAAAAAAATTAATCAAAACCTAGATTTTGCCTGGTCACAAGAAAAAGGCATTGTTAACAAAAACAAAACAAAAAACAAAAAACAAAAACAAAAAAGCCCCACCCTAAAAAAACTCCAACACTATGTTATTTGTAAGCTTCACTAATAGCAAGCAGGGAATTGGAAAACGGAATGCCTTTAACTTTACTCAGACAAACTGTGTACCATCCAGAAAGGTACAAAGTAATTGAATGAATTCCAAGTCAAGTCAATTCAGTCCATGAAATTGTATAATGTTTACCATTAAATTGGCAAGATAGTTGGCACTAATATTAGAAGGTCTGGGAAAGATCCTTGGCTGAGTTTCTAAATAGTTCTATATTAACTCTAATATAAATAGCTTGTTTTTCAAAATTGCTGGTCCTGGTCTTTGCTTTAAAGAAACACTTTGACATCCAACAGCTGCAATAAATCTGCTCCATTTTCCTTTTTTTTTTTTTTGATGGATAAAACTTTATAGAAGAACTGTCTGTTCTTCTATGAAGGAAATTTCACTGTAATTTGGCCTGGAAGAAATGATAAGATAAAATAACATCCTATTCCTTATGGGGAAATTAATTTTGTTTATATCTGATGGTAGGTAGGAAGTAATAATTAATCAGATGAGGATAGTTTGTTTTTAATCTTTCTGAAACCATTGAAATGTTCATGCTTACCACTGATGAAGCAAAAATAGCATTGTAAACTAAGAGACACATGATCCGCAACAATATAGATAAGATAATGCTCAAATGAATATTTAAATTCTGTTGATATCAATGAGGCATGCTGACATGTTTTTCATTGGTTAGTGCTGCAAACATCTTGGGTAGAATAGTTAGACTATTGTCTTTTATTAAGCCCTTAAACTATTTCTAATCCTATCATAAATTCATGCAATGCAACATTTATCTGATGGTATGCAGGGAAATTGCACAGCAGTTCTGCTCCAGCTGAAAACAGCTCAGGGCCTCTGCATTCCCATGATGGGTTGGAGGGCTGGGATTATTTATAAGTGCCTCATTGGCACTGTAAATGAAACAACCACAAAAATAATTCACACATAACCACCACACACCCCTTTTTTTGTGAGACATTGTGATTCAGCTTCTCTATTGAAAGGAATTTTTGCCTCAGCTCTCCCACAAACTCTCTGAGCTTCAGGTCCTTTAAGAGAAATGGTAGCTCCATGGCCTTGTAGGACTCTCCTAGCAGCTCAGACAAAATGAGCAGGAGCAAATATTGTGTCCCAAAGGTGCTTTTTCAAGAGGCAACTGGGCTTTCTTTGTTTTTCCTTGAAGACGTTTTGCTTCCCTTCCAAGAAGCTTCTTCAGTTCTGACTGAATGGTGAAGGATGGATGGATTTATATTCCTTGCAGTCATCTGGTCATTAGCACTCTGAGAGTCACTGAGGCCACTTGGAGGCTTATCTGTGCCATCAGGGTCACCTGAATAGTGCAAATGAACCTTTTTGGAACTGCTGAAAGGACTGTGTGGTAAGATTCCACACCCATTTGCACTATTCAGGTGATCCTGACGGCACAGATAAACCTCCAAGTGGCCTCAACAACTCTTAGAAAGAATGCTAAGAGCCAAATGACTGCAAGGAATATAAATCCTTCCATCCTCCACCATTCAGTCAGAGCTTCTTGGATGAAAACCAAAATGGCTTCAAGGAAAAACAAAGTCTAGTTGCCTCTTGAAAAAGCACCTTTAGTACAACCATGACCTGGATGACTGAGAATCTCCATAAAGAAATATTCTGTCACTTTCCCCCTTTCTCCAGATGGGAACAAAGCAGAGCACTAAGGCTAGGATCATGGAATTCTCCTTTGCTCCCCCATCCACTACTCATTTCTTGTGCAATGAACTTTGCTTGTTGTGGGATTTGAAGTAGTTAGGGCCAGGGCAGTGGTTATTTTTGCTACTTGTTTCCAGCATTTCAGATCAACAGATGCAAAGATGTCACGGATTGTCCACAAACTGTCTTGGATATGCTCCCAATATTTAGTAATGTGATTAATGGAAGTGCAGTTAAGGCAACATGGAGAGATGCAACTTATTTAGTTATTTTATTTCTGTGATTATACTAAAAGAAGAATCTTATTTTTTTTTCTTTTTAGCTCCATCATAAACTTCTTTTTTCATATGCTTGGATTGTTTTATACCGATTCTCTCAGTAATCTGTACAATTGACCACTGTTAATATTTTTATCTACTGCTTCCCCATATGAATAGGATGCTTAAAAAAAATCATAGCTAAAATATGTATATATTGGTGACTTAACTGCTTCACCGCTTCTCCTTTTAATTCCAATTACATAGTAATTTCGTAGAGGCACCTCAGAGCTGAGGCTCAAAATGTTCATTCAGTGGCTCATTGATTGAAACTAAATTCATGTTATTAAAATTGATAAGAAGAGCTAATTTTTATGCAATACCTAGTTTATATTAGCATTAGTTAATTATTATTTTTTAAAATATACTTCTAGGCCACCCAACTGCAAACAGTTCAGGGCAATATACTGATATAAGTTTTCCTGGCTCAAAACTGCCCAGTTCTGGGCAACTTTACAAGGTTAAACAAATAAAACAAAAACAAAAGCAAAACGGGAATTTTACAAACCAAAATAGTACTGAATAATTTCCTGGAGCATCAAACTAGCCAGGACTGTTATCTTGGTGCTGATTTCTACTGCCTTGATGGCAGCTTAACTTGCTGAAGAAAGATAGTGGAAGAGAGCTTTTGTCTTCTTCTTCAGGAAGATAAACTTTCTAAATGCGACTAGCTGGTGTTGTGGTCCTCCAGCAGCCTGCGGAGCTGGCAGTGGAATCAGACAGTGAGGAAGCTGGGGAGGAACATGGGCCAGTCCTGAAGTCTGGGGAAGGCCGGGATGAGGGCTCTGCATTGGAGGCAGAGATGGGGCCAGGGCCATCTGGGAGTGATGCGCAGACTCTGGAACCTCCAGAGTCGGACAGCAGAGAGGAAGAGGAACAGGAAGATCCTGTTCCTAGTGTGCGCGTGCGCAGAGTTGCCAGAAGGCACGAACAGTTAAAACAAAAGGGACAACTCGGAAGTAAGGCCTGGAGATGATTGGCCCCTCCCGTAAGGCTTAAAAGAGGAGCAAAGGCACATGGGCACTTTGCAAGAAAGCGCAACGTTGTTAATTCTGTTCCCAGTCAGTATCTCGTTTGATTCTGGAATCCATGTGGCTTTGCCAAGTAGGTCTTTGGCAGAGTGTCAAGGGAGATAAAGGTTGGTGATTATCCCAAAGGAGTTCTCCCGAAGGACTTTTTGCAACTAATTGGGACTCAGCTGTGAATGAACGTAATTCAAAGCTATTGCAATAAAAGAGGTTTTTGGAACTACTCGTGTGTTTTAATGACTCAGGAAGCCTAGGTCATAACAGCTGGCCACTGTATAGGACAAAACTGCAGCCTGGATGTGTCATTATCTGGATGTAGTACAGCTTTTTAATGTTATGATGGATCTAGAAACACAAAACTGAAAAAAAAATCTGCAGTGATAACTTTCTTTAAGGTATTATAGCAAAACAAAAGGAGGTTTTGGCAACAGTGTCCTTATCACATATGTGGCTACCATAATCTATTCTTTATGGTTTTTTAGAGATTCTCAGTCATCCAGGTCGTGGTTGTCCCAAAGGTGCTTTTTCAGGAGGCAACTGAACTTTGTTTTTTTTCTTTTGAAGACATTTCACTCAGTAGTGGGCTTCAATTTCGGCCGCTACTGGTTCACTCATGGGTGTGCATGTGCTCACATGCGATGTTTTTGTGCATGCACAGAAGCTTCTACGCATGCGCAGAGACATCTGGGCGGTTGGGCGGAGCCTCTTGCTGCCGCCGCCACCAGTTTGCCTGATCTGGGGCGAACCGGTAGCAACCCACCACTGGTTTTGCTTCTCATCCAAGAAGCTTCTTCAGCTTGGCAGG
>JANHZT010002514.1:57247-67873 GCA_032468215.1 Stegonotus admiraltiensis
CCACAATCTGGGTCCTCATTTTACCTACCTCGAAAGGATGGAAGGCTGAGTCAACCTTGAGCCTGGTGAGATTTGATAGAAAGGATAGAAAAATGGGCTATTATTTATTGTATTTTAAGAGAAGTTGACAGATTACTAAAATTGTTTTTGCTTGTGATGAAGGAAGAAGTTATTTCTTTATGGATTGCTTTTTTTCTTTACTATATTCTTACAGTAAAAAAATAATTATCTTTTCTGCACTTTCTATTTTATTTTTCTTTTAATTTCTTTTAGTTTGTATTTTTTATTGTAATTGTTTTGTAATTTGTGATACAGAGAAAATGGGTATGGATATCAACTCATAAGATGCAATAAAATACTTGGTCAATGCTAGTTGTTTTTAATAGTATAACAAAATTATGTTCAAGGAAAAGGAGACAGGGAAAGAAAAAGAAGAAAAAATTACTGTATTTATCAGAGTATAAGATGCACCTACCTTTTTGGGTGAGGAAAAGAAGAAAAAGAAATCTCCCTCCGCCTCTGTCTCTGAGCAATTTTGCCTTGTTGCAGCAAACAGCCTGCTTTACTTTCGTTTTTGTTTTAAGCATAGCTTGATTAGCATAAAGATATAAAATCTGCTCCAGCAATTTACCCCTTTGCAGCAAGCAGTTGAGCCCTGCGCAAATCAGCTGAGAGTCGGAGGCCGATCCAATCAACTTGTGCTAATTAGACTGTGCTGAAGCTGAAAGGAGCTGTTTTTTCTTGCTGTTTGCTTGCAAGGAGGTAACTGCTGTGAGGCAGAGGCCAAAGGGTGGGGACCAGTGGGTGGGTGGGGCTACATTCGGTGTATAAGACGGACCTAAATTTTCACCCCCTTTTAGGGGGGAAAAGGGTGCATCTTATACTGCGAAAAATACGGTACCTTCGACATTGCCCCCTCTTTTAATTATCAAACATAAAAAGAGTTTGCATAGCCTGAAAAACTAGCTTTGTTTCAAGTAGAAGAGAGGCCTCTTCTCGTGGGATAGTTGATGAAATAGACTTGGTTCTCTTTTCTACCTTTGGCTGAAATTGAAGGAGAGCATCCCCAGTGTTTACTGTATGTTTAAACTGAGATCTTGGAGCTTAACTTTACGACATATTTTTTTTTGCAAATTGCTGGGTGATGTTTTTCTCTCTCTTAAAACTCAGGACTACATACTCATATACACATAATCAGAATAAACTTTATACTGGGTGGCTATATAGGATAGCTGATGAAATAGACTTGAATAGAATAACAGAGTTGGAAGGGACCTTAGAGGTCTTCTAGACTTGATTAACTTTTCTACCTTTGGCTGAAATTTGAAAAAGAAAAAGGCTGCTACCTTTGAGAAAGAACAAAGTACAGCAGTAAAAAGCATGTAAAAACCCTTAGTATAGTTGGACATCTAGTAAATAATATGAAGTATATGAGTAATTTGCTGCGACCATGTTTGTTGCCCATCACAGCAAACGTTTGTCCTATTTCCTGCTATATGCTACTGTATGCAGAATGGGCTGTTGGTTAAAAAAGCTTTTGGGCTCTGTTGCACATTTGAATACAGAGTGTTAAACTCGATTTCATTGAGAGACGCATCAGGGTTGTGCTTGACCTTGGGGGGGGGCGTGGAGCATGGCCAGCTCGATGTCACTCATGTTGGGGGTGCCTGTGGTAGTCCAAGTGCTCTGCAAGTGAAAACAGGCTCCCAACCTCTGTTATCAGCTGCGACAGCTCCTGCATCCCTCTGCCGGCGAAAATGGAGCTGAGGAAGGCCGCACACAGCCCTCCCGACCTCCGTTTCCTCTGGCAGAGGTACCACGGGCTGGTTCTTCGCTGTTTCCAGGGCAGCCCCACGAGCCAGATCTAAGCACCCCGTGGGCTTGATCTGGCCCCTGGGCCATGAGTTTCCCTGCTCTAATGTAATTAGCCCATTGCAAGATGAAGCCTTCTTTACTGAAGATTATGGAGTGTAACCTGCCAAGTGTGTGTTGGTAGAGCACAGTTTTTCCTTGTCTGTGGTTGCGAGTGATCAACTGGGATGCTTCAATGCTCCTGGCTTCTAGTCCAGTGTCTTTAACCACTACACCAAAGTAGCTCTCATATTTCACATTCAGAGCTTATTGGACCATGCCTATAAAAAAAGAACTGAATTCTACCTAGTGAGGATGTCCACTTCTTAAACTTCTTTGCACCTCAATTACAGGAAGAAATGTACATCTTTATGGAGTATTGTGATGAGGGGACCCTGGAAGAAGTCTCAAGGCTGGGCCTCCAGGAGCATGTTATTAGACTTTACACAAAGCAGATCACAACTGCCATCAATGTGTTGCACGAACATGGTATAGTGCATCGAGATATTAAAGGTAGAGATTTATTTAAATTTCTCTTCTACTTTGGACTGCCCAACAGACTTTTGTTTAAAGCCAGGTGTAGGTAATATACATTTTAGAAACCAATCACTTCAAATAACATGCTGCATGATTTTCAGCCTTTCTCACTTCCTCTTCTCCACAGTTGGATGTTTTAAGAGAGGTTTGCTTGCTTGCCAGCCAGAATGTATGGCTCATTGTTCCTTTGACAGTTGTGATCAATATTTATAGATAAAGAGAACAGAAAGTAATTAGGAAATAACAGACAATTTTTGACGCTTCCCACTGAATCTGAAGGGTGCCTTTGGACTGTGGCCATGCTTTGCTGATAAATGAAATCACTTATCAAGACACAAATGGGGACACATTGCTACAATAATTACATCAGCATTCACAAAAGAAAATATTACATGCTGACATTTAGGAGATTGTTTAGGGAATAGAAGCAGCAGGCAGTTATGCTTGACTACATGATGTTAATGGTTGTTTTTCAGCATTAGCTGAAGCAGTGAGATAGACCTGCCTGAATGCTGCTCAGTTTCTGCTTCTCTCTCTCTTGAAGACCATTTTCAGTTTCCATAGCAATGCACTTAGGAGGCATCCTGCCAACGGAAGCTCTTCATCCCTTTCAGAGCTTAAGCTGGAGTAGAAAAATAGGAACAACTGCTATCAGTCTTGTGAGATCAGGAATTAGGCAGACGAATGAGAGTTATTCTTCCCTACTCTTCCTCGTGCTTAGAGATCATGATATAAAATGAAAGACCCCATCTTTTATTTGGAGAATGCAGGAATGCTGCATCAGAAATAAGATTCAGATAAATGAATCAAAGGAAATGTGTGATTCCCCCATCCTTGATTGCATACAAGTTATTTATAGGAATTTGTAAGGCAGAATATAGGTAGTCCTCAATTTATGACCACAATTGTGCCCAAAATCTATGTTGCTAAGTGAGAAATTTGTTAAGTGAGTTTTGCCACATTTGTAAAGTGAATCACTGCAGTTGTTAAATTAATAACACGGTTGTTAAGTGAATCTGGTTTCCCCATTGACTCTGCTTGACTCTAGGACACTGCAACAGTCATAAATGTGAGTCAGTTGTAATCTGAATTTTGATTACGTGACCATGGGGATGCTGCAATGGTCATAAGTGTGAAAAATTGTCATGTCATTTTTTTTCAGTGGCACTGTAACTTCGAACAGTCACTAAATGAACTGTTGTAAGTCGAGGACTACCTGTATTAACTGTCCAGATATTTATAATGCATATACATTTATAGTTGAGCCTGATCGTTCTGAAGCAATTTGGAGCTAAAATCTTATGTAATGTTTAATTATGAAATCTTATTTATTTATTCATTCATTCATTTATTTATTTATTCATTCATTCATTTATTCATTTATTCATTTATTTATTTTGGCTTTTAGGAGCAAACATCTTTCTTACATCATCAGGCTTGATAAAGCTGGGAGATTTTGGCTGCTCAGTAAAATTAAAGAATAATACCCAGACAATGCCTGGAGAGGTGAATAGCACTCTGGGAACTGCCGGTAAGGAAGAACATACAATGAAATCTCTGTATATAACACCGCCTAGTGGCCACTGAGATTCTCTACTGTATGCTATTGACTTCATGCCTTGATTTTATTACGAGAATGTTGAGTTCTGATCTACAACAAAAGTATCCATCCTCCATTCCAAGTACTGGCTTAGCTACTGTTTAGGTTTTCAAGATTGATCAACATTGCTTAAAGTCCCGCCACCTTCTGGAATATCAGTGCCACTACACAGCTGTAAATCTAAATCAAAAATCAAATCTTCAGATTGCATTGTCGGGATTGTCCAAACTCTGCATATCAGTGAAGTACTCATCAATATGACCTGTTGTCATTACTTTTGCTAATATGCAAAGAGATTTTATAGGGATGTGCACCTGTTTGGATGCAGAACAGAAAAGATGTTTTGGAAGGGCTATGCATCCACTTGGTGCACCTGCAAGCCAGTTCTTAAACCCCAACTTTTCCTTGCTCTCACTAAAAGCTGTGTGCAGCTTTAGGAAAATAGGCTTATGCATTACGAAGACGGTAACTGGGTATGATGGCCTTATTGCACCTTGTTGATGGTTGAGATCAAATGTGCATTTTCCTGAGACAGTATGATTCTGTGCATGGAACGGAAAAAAGCAGGGATTCTTAAAGAAAGCCCAGACTTGAGTAGTGAACCAGGGGTAAAATCTACTTATGTTCCCTACCAGTACGTAAGTGCACACGCCATGCACGATCCGTGCCTGCATGCTCACGTGCACGCCGTCATCATGTCCAATTTTTTAACCTCTGCGCATAGCATTCTGCGCATGCGCAGAGGGTCAAAGACATGTTATTTCCTGGTTAAAACCAGGCAGTAACGACCTCCAGGCGGGTGGGTGGAGCCTCGCCGGAGCTACCAGTTCATGCAAGCTGGACAGTACTGGCAGGATTTCACCACTGTAGTGACCCACATCCACATCACACTCCAAAGCTGCTTTTCTTCATCTGGATCCGAATAGCTGTGCACTACTAAGGCTTTACAATATTAACTTCTAGCTCTGTACTAGAGACATAAAACTGTATGTGAAAATATTGCCCTTGCACAGGAATGAGTGGGACACCTATAGCTCTTTCTTAAAGAGAAGGTATCTTGGAAAGGCACAATAAGATTTGTGAAAATGCTGCTAAAGTAAGCAACAATGTCTATGTTAAGTTCACGTAGAATAGCTGAAGGTTGTGCTTCATGTTTAGTAACTTGGTAGCATAGATGGGTAGTTTACAACTGATCTTGCTTTGGTTTCTCGGACAAATCCTTTTGTTGTGAAGGCTCCTGTTCCTTTTGTTGCATAAACTTGATGTGATCCTTTGTGTTTTTTCAAAGCATACATGGCTCCTGAAGTGATTACTAGAGCTAAAGGAGAAGGCCATGGGCGAGCAGCAGACATCTGGAGCCTTGGATGTGTTGTGATTGAAATGGTCACAGGGAAGGTAAGTCTCCTATATGACATTCAATCAGTTTAGTTACTGGGTGATCTAAAACAGGGGTTGGCAACCTTAAACAGTCAAAGAGCCACAAAGGTCCTAACCGGAAGCCCCCCATTCAATTCTGGAGCCAGTTCCCCCACCATAGAGTCTCCTCCTAGCACTGCAACCTTCTTCCTCTGCCAACTGAAAATCTGGTTCTCCTGTCGTAGAGTCTCCTCCTAGCACAGCGTCCTTTTTCCCATGCCAACCGGAAGTCTGGTTCCCCCACCATAGTGTCTTCTCCTGCATGGCATCCTTTTTCCTCTACCTGTCCTAACCGAAAGCCCTATCAATTGTGGAGCTGACTGGCAATAGGGAGCCGCAGCAGAGGAATGAAAGAGCCACATGTGGCTCCAGAGCTACGGGTTGCTGACCTCTGATCTAAAACATGCCACTATTGGATTTCTGGGAAATTAAATAACTTGAACTTTGCTTGATTAAAAGTCACTGGCAAGAGAAGAATTAATTTTGACTGAAGCTGAGCGTACTGTCCTCAGCTTAATAAAAAGAAATATCCAATTGCATAGAATCTATTTATTAAAGTTGAAGTACAACAGAATCTTGTCCTTGCAACATCATTTAGTTCATTTATCTTTTTGAGCATAGTTAAAGACCTCAGGAAGTCTTCACAGACTTCTGCTGTCTCCAAATAGGGAGTTAAGCTAGTTTCCAGATTTCAGATAAGTCAACATTGTAAATAAAGTCCTACTGGTATAAGAGCTGCCTGGGAACATTGTTTGATGCATTGATTGGTTCTTAAATATATTAATGGAATAGAGAGGCAGCTGAATCTTGCCCATTGATTGGAATTGTCTCCCATTCCATGTGCTTATTTATAAATCTTTATACTCGCGGTTGTTATGCCTATCAGAGCTTATTGTCCTCAAAGAAATTCATCAACTAACTCACCATAATGTATATATTGTCTAGTCAGTGAGAAAATTCAGTTTCTCAACTTAGATATTCCTGCTTCGTTACAGAGACCCTGGCATGAATTTGAACACAACTTTCAGATCATGTACAGGGTAGGGATGGGTCATAAGCCTCCGATTCCTGAAAAGATAAGTCCAGAAGGAAAAGGTTTCCTTTCTCATTGCCTGGAGAGTGATCCAAAGATGAGATGGACAGCTAGCCAGCTCCTCGATCATTCGTTTGTCAAGGTTAGTTAAGCTTGACTATTCTTTTTAGTAACTGGGGGGGTCTTATTATACAAGAGTAACTGTTTAAATTAAAAAAGCTTGTGGATTTTAGTTCTAGTCTTCATAAGCAATTACTACACGTTTTTCTTCTTTTAGCAGCATAGATAATTCAGCAGCATAAATAATTCAGTAGTACAGAACCCCTAACTAACTTGCATTTGCAGAGTTTTCCCCTATTGGCAACTTCCAAATGATTAGACTTTGTGTGCCATTGGGACAAGACACAATGCACAAAATTGAGGTGGGGCAGATTTGGGAGAGCCTAGAGTTTTGCTGCCAGGCTAAGCATCTGTAAAACAAAATTATCCTAACTCTAACCAGATATGCTCAGCGGCCATAAAATGCTGGAGTTAGATGGGTGAGGGTGTGAAGGGCATTGGCTGGAATCCAGATCAGCATAATTCCAAAGTGCGATATTTGGCTTAATCCAGGGGTTCATCCTTGGCAACTTCAATACTTGTTGGCTTCAACTGCCAAATTTCTTATCGGTGGCCAATGCTGGCAGTGGGATTCTGGGAGTTGAAGTCCTTACACCTAGATTGGGCCAAGATTGGGAAACACTATCCAATAGCATCATTCGTGCAGTTTTCACAGTTTGGAGGATCAATCACTTCTCTTGAAAAGAATGATATAATTTTGTCTACACAGTAGTTACAGTAGCAATAGCAATAGCACTTAGACTTATATACTGCTTCATAGTGCTTTACAACCCTGTCTAAGCTGTTTTACAGAGTCAGGATATTGCCCCCAGCAATCTGGGTCTACAGTAGAGCTTACCTGAACTACAGTGTAAGATCTGAGGAGTCACGGTCAGGGAAGGAGATTATACCTTTAACAGAAAAGTCTAATAGGGCTGATTATCTGCTGTCTCCTTGTTACCACCAGGTGTGCACAGATGAAGAATAAAGCTATGCACATGGTTGCCTGTACTCGGGTGAAGTATTTTTTGAATCACTACTATATGTAATATTTACATTTGGACTGTGTTGAGACACAGGATATGACTCAAGGCCTAACATGACTGAAGACTGCACAAGTGACAGGCGTCACTTTTACTGCTGCTGCTGTTTGTTTCCCTTGGCACCTGTTGTTCCCCTGGCAGCCCCCATGAGTTTAAAGAAGCTGCATGTTTCAGTGAAAGTGCCATTACTACTGTATAATGGACCATGAACTTACTTTTGTCCTTTCTCTGTTTCTCAGATGACTGAGAACTGTAATGTTAATATGTAGGATTTTTGAACTTTTAGGTTCAAAAACAAAGTTAGTGTTATATCAGGCAGTCTGAACCTTATTTTTAATCTCCTGTTTGTTGAGTGCACTGACTGTGAACTTCTACTTTTCTGTTTTTTTGTTTCTGTTTTTTATTGGCCAGCTTGATTTGTTATGCAGACGTTGATTGAAGAAATTTAAAAGCTTTTTCTCAATAAATGGTTTATTTTAGGAAGTCTTTTGTTTCCTATTTTGTTTAAAGCTGATATGTACGTGGCTTTATCACTCTCGGGAGTCTTATGGGAGGGTTGCACTTGTGTTTCAGTGGTGTAACTATTTGAACTATAGTTTGGATAGGCTTTTAATAATTTTTGGGAAGGTAAGTAGCACCTTTACTATTGCTCATAGTTATGCTTATATCTTACCACCAAAGCTCAATTGAAGTGTGAATCCAGATCTTCAGATGTAACTCTTGTAGGAATCAGTTATGTTCCTGACCTGCAGTTATAGCCTTCAGTGACGTATCTCTAGAGACTCTCTAGGAGTCTCTGGAGGCTGGGGACAGCAAAAAACGTCACTTCCTGTCCAAGCAGAAGTTGGGAAACGGGCCATTTCTGGCCTCTGGAGGGCCTCCGGGGTGGGGTGGGGATAGCTGTTTTCACCCTCCCCAGAATTATAGAGAGGCTCTGGAGCCAGGTGAGAGAGAGAAACAGGCCTACTAGGCCATCGCTTGCCGGGAAGGGGGGGGATGGTCGCACGCATGGGAGGGGCACATAGAATTATGGATGTGGGCATGCACGCACGCAACCCCCTCGCCCCCCCTCCTGGCACGCAATGGCAAAAAGGTTAGCCATCACTGTCATAGAGAAAAGTGGTTATCAGCCAAGAATAGCTGAGTTGCATATGATTATCAAAGCAAAAGTCTAGCAAAGAAGATTCTAATTCAATTCATGCACAACTGGCTACCATTATAAGGGCTTAAACGTAATGTTTGCAATTCTCTCACGCAGACAACTGAATTGCTACATTTTAATATTGGCTTTTTTACTCCTGTACTTGTTTAAATCAGATGTGGCTTTTCCCTGTACAATATCCATATTTACAGTTCTTTTAAAGACACATGCATGCGTCACCCTTTATATAGTATGCTTATATTTAGCACTGATTTCTCAGCTCTATTCTATTTTGTTAATGAGGTGTTGAAAAATACATTTACAACTCACATCTAAGTATACTGCTATTTTAGCAATAATCAAGCCTATACGGAGGCATTCGTAACATAATCCTCAAATCCAGAACATTTGCCCCATTACAACACATAAATTGGTTGAGATTTACTGTGGGATATAATCTTCTTTGGCATTTGGGTTAAAAGTTGATTAAAACATGGCATCTAGGGTCAGTCAGTTCACTTTTTTAGACTGAGAGCAATGCTTGTCAGTGAAGCACTAAATTAATTTTGCTTACATTATACTAAGTGTTTGTATTTCATTTGGTTCTGGAAGTTGAAGGAAATGAAGCAGGAATGAGGCAGCCTTGTAAAATAAAGTAATTCTGCTGTACATGGAAGAACTTTTCTGTTTCCAAGAAATACATCAAAAACAACGCTGGGCCGGAGGATCCAGTTAGTATTTTGATCAATATTATCCATTGAAAAGAAAAGTTCAACAAGAGATTCTTTTTTCAAGTGAACTTTAAAAAGTGGTAAATTTAAGGGTGGGGAATCATAAGTCCATTAGAGTAACAAATAGATGGGTAAGTAATGGACTGAATGCAGCAGTAAAGTGAAGTGTTTTGAAAATCACTAGTTTAGCATAATGGAAAAGGGAAACTGAGTGAAGGAATTTTAATACATTATCTTAAATGTCTCCATACTACAGGTAGTCCTTGACATTTAGATCGTTGCTTGAAAACCACTTTCAGGTAGTCCTCAACTTATGGCTATAATTAAACTCTAAATTTCTGTTGCTGAGAGAGAGAATTGTTAAGTGAATTTTCTTGCCACAGTTAAGTTCATCCCTACAGTTAAGTTTACTAAGTTTACACAGTTGTTGAGTGAATCTAGCTTCCTCACTGACTTTTGCTTGTCAGGCTGCAAAAGGTGATCACATGACCCTGGGACACTGCAACCATCATATATATGAGTCAATTGCCAAGCATTTTGATAACATGACCATGGAGAAGCTGCAGTGGTCGCAAGTGTGAAAAACAGCCACAAGTCACTTTTTTCAGTGCCGTTGTATCTTCAAACGGTCAAATGAACTCTTGTAAGTTGAGGACTGCCTGTAAATCAGGAATAAATTTACCTGTATACAGGTCCACTGGATTAATGGTAACAGACATGTTGAAAGCAACTGGGCTAAGATAAAAGGACAAGCTAACCAAAAGAATCTGTTGCTTGGAGTCTGCTATAAATCATCAAATCTGTCAGAAGAGGTAAAGCAGGATTGATGTTTCAAGAAAATTGAAATGGTTTTGATGAAAGTTTCAACTGTCCAGATACCTGCTGTAACAAGACTCATTTTGCCAAATATATCAGCTAAATTCTTGTGTTGCTGATAATTTTCTCTTTCAAAAGTACAAGGATGGTTCTGTTATCTTGGATTTGGTCCTTACTAACAGGTCCACGGAGTATTTTTAAATGGTTGGGACATAACTACTAAAAACAGTCTACCTCAAACAATGGCGCTCTGGTGGCTCAACAGACTAGTAGTCTGTTATCAACATCTGCTGCTTGCAATTACTGCAAGTTCGAGTCCCACCAGGCTCAAGGTCGACTCAGCCTTCCATCCTTTCTAA
>JANHZT010002514.1:144035-154288 GCA_032468215.1 Stegonotus admiraltiensis
CCAGTTCTCCAAACTACTCAAAATTTCCACTACCGGTTCTCCAGAACTGGTCAGAACCTGCTGAATACCACCTCTGAATACATCCTAAATTAGTATATGTCCACATTCATTTTGTAATCAATAATTATTCCAAGATATTTGGAATGATTTTTTAAAAAAAATCCCAACTATGTATTTTGTATAATGTTTCAGTTTCTCTTAAAATCAAGAACTCCAGCATTACATAGTCACTGTCCACAATGTTTCTACCACAGGACACCCACTTCTTAACTAAGTCTTTCCTTGTGGTGCCTTCCTTCACCCTCAGAAGGTAAGAGTTTTCAGCACATAAGTCAGGAATTTTCTGGACTGACCATCCTAGATAGTTTGTGACTTTGTGTCCTAATAGATGTCAGGGTAATTAAAATGTGTCATTACTATAATATGGCTCTTTGAAATATTGACAATTAGCCTTTGCTAGGTATCATCCACATCTTCTCCTGGATTAGGCGGGCAACAATATTTCCTAATGGTGAGAGCAATCAACCAGTGGGATAGCTTTACTTCAGAAATTGCGGGTGTTGCATCACTGGAAGCTTTCAAAAAGAGATTGGACAACCATTTCTCTGAAATGGTACAGGGTCTCCTGCTTGAGCAGGGGGTTGGATCTCCAAGGTCCCTTCCAACTCTACTATTATTATTCTAATAGTATTATTTTTATGTGTTCATCTGCTCATTTTTATCCAGTTGTTGTTCTGCAGTAGTGCTTGGTTTCTTCATTTAGTTTTTTTACAGGAATGTTTTTTTTAAAAAATACAATACACATCTCCTCCTTTTCTATTGCTTCTTTCTCTTTTAACAAATGATATCTTTAATTGTTTATTCGAGTTCAGATTGACCCCGCCAGGCCTCCACTGTATCTATTAAACTCACATTTGCTTTTCTGTACTAAGTACTGAAATTCATCTTGCTTATT
Organism: Stegonotus admiraltiensis; assembly: GCA_032468215.1. Taxonomy (NCBI): domain Eukaryota; kingdom Metazoa; phylum Chordata; class Lepidosauria; order Squamata; family Colubridae; genus Stegonotus; species Stegonotus admiraltiensis. Next base: position 144,991 of record JANHZT010002514.1, read on the forward strand.
TTCAAATCTCTGAGCATTACTATATAGACAATGCAAAGTCTTGGACGAATGCACACACTATGCACAAATGGTCTTTTGTTTGTAAGTGTGTGGTTGATGTCCAATTTCAATAGCAACTATTTTCCATAGGCGATAAGCCTTCCTTTGACTTTTCCAAGGTTTCAATTTCCTGTCCCACATGATTCAGCTTGCCATGTTCTAGCTAAATATAGTTTAGTCTTTGTAAAGTGCGACCCACCTTATGCCAGCAGCTTTGGAGATGTATCAAGCGATGAACCCTGAAAACTAAATCTTTCCTCTTTACACCATTTGCAGAGCTAATGTGACTTACATTTTTTCCCCTTTCCTTTTCTAATGGTCTTACACAGACTGGAATAATGGATGAGAATACCAGAATCTTGAGTTTATTTCCAATCTTTTCAAAATGTGTGCTGATATGTTTGCAGTTGCTCCTATGACTTGTCTCTATGTGTATCAGGAGGCAGAACTAATTTCAAGATTTGAAAAGCCTTGGAACTTTTTCTGTGATATCCCTGAACCACACTTCTGGAAAACAGTGCATGCCTGGTGTGTATGTTTGTTTCAGCTACTTGGAGATGTGTGGTACGAACTACCACGGTTCTTTTACTTATCATCTTATAAGATACTATTGAATCCTCTCCTTTATGAATGCCCTTTTCTATCATACAGTATCCTTTTTTCTTCCCCAAATGCCCAAAGCCTATTGTATTTGCAAGGCTCTGAAAAGAGCTTCTTGAGTGCAGCACTATAAGACCATCTCCTGTATCACTTGCTTCTGATTGTTAATCTGGTCTGCTGATGGGTTTGCTCCTCTGTTTGACTGCCTCTTGACAGTTCCTTCCATTGTGAAATTGTTGTAGGTCATTCCCCGCCTCCCCGCCCACTTTTTTAAAGTGATAAATCCTCATTCTTTCTCAACAGCTTAAGCATAAGACACCTGCTGTCCCTATCTTTTAATTTTGTCTTCTTCAAGTACTGCAACAAACCTGCTCTTGTGCAAATATACCAGTTGTTTTCAGACAGGAAGACAAATTAGTCATAAACATTGCAGGTCATAGTTGCAAACTCCATTGCTCTTCACTCTTATTTTTGCTGGACACCAGCAGTAGAGATACTTAGGCTAGGCAAGTACAAGCTCTTAGACAAATTAGTCATAAATATTGCGGGTCACAGTTGCAGACTCAATTCCTCTTCACTCTTTATTTCTGTTGGACACCAGCAGTAGAAATATTTTTATTTCTTCTTGTTCCCTTGCTCATGGTCTTAGATTAGGCAAGAACAAACTCTCTACTTAGATGAAAACATGGTTAGAGAATTCTTATTTAATATTTTGTATTCAATTCTTCTAATAACTGCCTGAGAGCAATTCTTGCTCATCCAATTGGTGAAATTGCTCCTTGGAATCTGGTTGCATTATATTTCTCGTTTCAGTTTTGTTTACTCAGCAAGAAGCAGTCATGACCTCACTGTGGAATTGGCAGCTCACAGGATTATAATCATCACCTCAAAAAGGCAGCTTTATGTAAAACAGTTTACATCTTGTGATGATACCTTTAATACTATCAAACTTTTATCCACTCTATAGGTGGATAAAAATATGAAACTAAACATCTGGCTGACTGTGTGATGAACCCTAATAATAATAATGCTAGAAGATCACACAAATGATGGTATAAAACGTAACACAGTTGCCAAAACAATTCAATGTTTAAAAACAATGTTTACAGAAACATCTGTAAAAAAATATCATGTACCAGTAATGAAAAGTTGAGGGGGGGGAACATGGAGATGAAAAAAAAATAGAAAATCACAAGTATTAAGTATTAAGCTCTGAAAATGAAAACTAAAAGATTATGGCAAAAAACTGGCTATGGTGGAGCCACTGGTTACTGGCATGCTGAGTGCCATACTAAAAAGTCATGGCTGGTACTTATAAAATCTGTGCCTTGGCAAAATTTCCATCTGTTAATTGTAAAAGGCTCCTCTGCTTGGATCTGCACATATATTCCACTGATACATTCTGACATCCTAGGTCAGGGGTGTCAAACTCGTGGCCCACGGGCCGGATGTGTCACACACTGGCCACCCCCATGCCTGATTTAGTGAAGGGGGAAAAAGTTGCAATATGTCATGTGACGATGTGTTGTTACAGGTTTGACACTTCTGTCCTAGGTTCTTGAGGAAAACTCATTGTGTATGAAGGGCAACACCAAAGAACTGGCAGCTGTGACTTCACATTGTTGTGATGATTAATAACATATTTTATTAATAGAGATTAATACAGTGGTGGGATCCTCCCGGTTTAACAACCGGTTTGGTGATTGCAAGATTTGCGCGCGTGTGTGCGCAGTTTGAAGAAATCTTCACTTCCTGGTTTCTTCAGAGGAGTAAAATGCTGATTTCCGCGGCAATCTGCTCTACCACATGAATCAGCTGAGAAGTTAAAGGTAGGAAAATAGTGTGGGCGGGTGGGCCCATCTGAATGTCAGGGCGAACTGGTTCGCTCCCAGCTGATTGTCGGAGCTACCGGTTCGCCCGAACTGGTCCGAACCAGTAGAATCCCACCCCAGATTAATAGCAATAATTAACATTAATAGAGATTAATAAAAAATATCCCCTAATGAGGCTCTACCTCAATGCAATGTGAGGCTTCTCTGCTCTGTCTAAATTGAATCCTTGGGAAGAACTCAACAAATAGATTAAAAATACCAAATTCAGTCTAAAAATCTGTTCCTTGCTAATTGCTGTATAGTGTACTGGAGTCTGAGAAGAGACTTTGAGGAAGATCATACGTGTGCTACAAAGACACTGTGAAAGAAACCCTATGCCACTATGACATCCTGCCAAGGCTACAGCTGCTGATAGAAGTCACTGGCAAGACCTGTGCTTATGAAGCCTCCACCAGCTTTGAAGTCAAGCACTGCCAAAAACAGACAGAAAATTGTGAGCAGGATCACAGAATAACACCCACAGTTACTACAACTTTCAGAGTCCAATTTGTGTTGGACTCTGCACTTCCAGAGTGGAAGACTGCAGAGCAACCACTCTGTCCATGGATGAACTGCACTGCAGCACGTCTTCTTTAAACATGAAGGACTACTGTATAAATAATCTGCTTGGAAATAATGATCAGCTAATTCCAACTGCATTTTGCTTTTAGTATTTTATTTCTTAATTTCAACTTTAGTAAATAAGGGAGGGAAGGCTTTTCAATAAATACATGTTGTTACCCAGCCCACCAATGAACTTGTATTTGACCACTATATTGTCCTTATAAATGACATCAAGTAAAAAACTAATTTCAGCTGGGGCTCTGTATAAATGAAAGCATTAGGATTTTTGCACACATGCAGCTCAATTTGCATGAGCAGCATACATGTGTACCTGACATTCACTTAAGTAGAGCGTGCATGTGCATTTGCCCGCTGCTCGCACAAGTGAGGATGCATGTCTGTCCCTGCTGGTCATTTCTGCGGCCCTGTTTCAAACCCCTCACGGTCCACAAGTGGGCCATGGCCCACAGGTTGGGGACCACTGCTATATGGCATCTTTGTGTTATATTTTAACAAGTTATTAAACACAGGGTAAAAACTTGATTTCACAGGCCAGTTGGGGGAAGGGGGATTTTCTTATTCCTGAATGTCCATTAAATTGCAAATTATTTCATTCATGGTGATCAATGCCAATTATGAAAATAACACCGACTGATGCAAATTATGTAATCTGTAAAAATGATGTCATCAGACAAAGTAAGTAGCCCAGATTGACACATTATCATAAAATTGGTGCAAATATAAAATGCCTCATCTAGACTACTCGAGATGTAACAGGGCAGGGATATTCTGGAAATTAATTTAGTCTGCGGCATCCAAGGGCTGCTCAATGGAAAGTTGTTAAATCAAGGTTCCATGACAAAACCTTTGGGCAACAATTGTTTTTTGTCTTAGGTGATTTAAATATCTTCAAGTTAGCTATTAAGTTCCACTGAAACAAATGTAAACATTTAAGAGTGATTTTCGTTTCACTAATTTCAGTGGTTTTCAAGAGCAAGCAATATAATTTGCCTTAAATAAAGTCACAAATTAAAAGATGGTAAATAAACAAAATAAACATTTAACCTTAAAGTTGAATTTTGAAATGTCATTGTTGTCGTGATCTAATGTACAGTTTGAATTTGTTTTTAATACTTTATATTATTCACAGTATCTCTTCAAGTTAAATGGCAAAATAGATTTTCCTCTTGAATAAAACATACGGTTTAACCAGTCTCTCCCCTCTCCACTCTCCAAGTACTATTTGTTTCACCAGAATTCACAATTACATGAAATAAGGACAATTATACTTATTTCATGTAATTGGGCAACATTATCCTGGTATATGTACATTTGCCTTCATTCATAAGGACAATTAATTTCTAGTAATTTATTTATTAATTTTTAATCCCACCTTTATTATTTTTATAAATAACTCAAGGCTGAAAAATACTCCTTTTTCCTTCTATTTTCCCCATAACAAGATGGCTTGAGCTAAGAGGGAAAGTGGTTGGCTCAAAGTCACCTAGCGGACTTCCATGCATATGATGGAACTAGAACTCAGGTCTGCTGATTTCTAGCTTGCTGCCTTAACCACTACAGGTAGTCCTTGAGTTATGACCATAATGGAGTCACATGACTGTGGAGAGGGGAGGCACAACCATCAGAACTTTGAATCTGGGTCATAAGTGCCCCCAGGGAGGCCTGTCACCATTTGAAATGATCATTAAGTGAAGCTGTATATAAGTGCAAGTACTGTTGTTATTAAATGACTGTACAGTGAAGATCACCTGTATAAAATTCAGCTACCAGAACTGCAGAATTTGCCTTGAAAGGGTAAATAAACACTTAGCAAATTAAGCACGCCAACCTGTACAGAATTTCAGACATTTAAAATAACTAATTTCATATAAGTTCAGGCAAGTCTAGTTTAGCTCAGGTCTGGGAAGTAAATGATACAAATATTTTAAATCTCAACTTCTGCAATTATCTTTTCCTGGGGATTTTCTCTGGATGAGGGGGTTTCTTATGTTTAGTGCTACTCTGAAGATCATTAAGAAGACTTTGAATTATTCCTATGGAAGGTCAAATCCATTTAACATTCATTTTTGAAGCAACTCTTATTCTTTTCCATACACCCTTCTCCATTACCTTGATCAGGTATTTGGAAAGAGTCTGAACAGTTTGGTATTTAAAGTACGTTTCCTTCAGAATCTAGCAAATGCTTGTCTGTAAAAACAGGTACAAGAAGAGTTGACAACACATATGTTTTTCTAAGATAACATATGCCTTGTTTGGGGTGTGAATTGTGAAGTAAAGCTAAATGCCTTCAGTGACCTGCAAGTGTTATCTTATAGTAACACACACCCATGTCTCACAGAAGTTGGAAAATAGCCTCTCACTTCCCAAAATTAAATGCCTTTTATTAATCAACTAAACAAAAGGGGAAAGGGGCTGAATAATCACTTGGCCAGGAAAGAGAAAATCATTCATGAAATGTTTCACTCCAGGATTACTGAAGAGAATAATGGGAGGCCACAGGTGAATGCAATGAAATGTCAGGTGCGTTTTTCATGCTTTCCTAGCCCAGCCGTTCTCCCACATGGTTCATTGTGAAATCATAAAGGAAATGCAAGATCAATGTATTAGAAGGATTCATTTGGATTTCATTTGTCACTTTAAATGTTCTTCTAGATACCATCAAAGTATGTAGACATTCTTCAATTAAATCTACAGATAATCTGCAATTTCTCCCTATTCTGATAGAATTCTTAAAGATGATTTAAATGTTAACAGTGCAAGCCAGAACTGCCAGTCATACAAGTATAATCTCATATCATTACAAATCCTTGATAATATTGACCTAAACATTGATCTCCAGCTGTAGTGAAAGCTATGTCCCCAGATCTCTTATTAAAACACAAATCTAGCCATGAACAAAATCCATGTATTACAAATAATTTATTTCTCCCTGTAATGTCTATTCTAAAAGTATAGCCATTCCTTTATACCACAGGTGTCAAACTCGTGGTGTCACGTTGCTCTCGTGTGACGTTTCACAATGTTTTTCCCATTGGAAAATGGGGTGGGTATGGCCTGCACATGCCGCATCCGGCCCGCAGGCCACTAGTTTGACACCCCTGCTTTATACCCTTCTACTACTCTACAGATAGACTACCCAGAAGTTGCAATTGATACAGCATGAAGCAGTCTCTATTTCATTGGGTAAGGGCTTCGACTAGTATTGCAGGTGCTTCATTACTTCCATAGAATTAGTGTTGCAGGTGCTCCATTACTTGCCAATTGACTTCCAAAAAACATTTCAAAGTGTTTGTCATCAGCTCTTAAGCCCAACATGGCTTGGCATCTAAGTACTGTAGGACAACATACACTGAGCAGAGTCAACCGTTACAGTGGATCCTTCGTACTAGAGATGTTGAAAGGTACTCCTGTGGGGCCTAACTGAAAAATGATATAACACAATCCAGTCAAAGTCCAATTCTTCACTTGCTTATACCGTATAAACTGAATCTTGCCAGGGTAAACCTACACTTTCCTAACCTAATGAATATGCCCTGGGAGGTTGTAGGCCAGGGATGTCAAACTCGTGTCGTCACGGTATCATCACGTGACGTATCATGACTTTTTCCCCCTTTGCTAAACCAGGTGTGGGTGTGGCCAGCACGTGATGCATCTGGCCCATGGGCCACGAGTTTGACACCCCCGTTCTAGGAAATCTCTTCCCTCTTCACACAAACCAGCTCCTGTGTTGGCTCTTATCTCGCCCCTTCTTCTTCGAATGTGCTCCCTTCCTTCCTGGCAACCTGCTGTGTTACTGAAGTCCATCACATTACCTCCCCTTTGTAGACACATTCCATCACACCTCCCTCCTTCATCTAATTCAGGACGAGGCAGCAAATAAGCCATATTTTTGGTAGATATATATAGTCCATTCTTCCAGGGAAAGATTGAAGGCAAATGAGGTCCAAGCAGAAGAAGAATATCATGGTTTCAAAACCTAAGGGACTGGTTTGGACAAAATTCAGCAGCACTTTTTCATGTGGCTCTTGGCAAAAATAGGATTGCCAACATGATTGCCAAAGTCCGATGATGGATATGGCACAAGGAGAATTCTATCCTAAATAGTACATTTTACCCCTGGAAATTCAGATGGCATTGTCTTTGGTGGTCCTTAAGAGGATGGTAAAAAAAAGTTGTTTCAGAGAACTTGGGAGTTTGTGTCAGGATAGTCTTACTATCAGTTTTAATGTACTATATTTTTCAGAGTATAAGACGCATCTTAGTTTTTGGGGAGGAAAATAAGAAAAAAGCTGATTGGCAGGTGGGTCGCCTCTTGGAATACCCCCAATCAGCTGTTCCCAGAGGTGAATTTTAGCAACAGTTTCCTTGGTTGTGAGCTCTGTGCCTTGCTTTTTTTTGGCTTTGTTTTCTGCCTCTGAAACTTCTGAAACTCTGTTTCAGAAAAAACATTTTTTCCTGCCTCTGAAAGCCTCTGAAACAGAGCTTCAGAAAAAAAGTCTCTGAAGCTCTGTTTGGGGGCTTCTTTTCTGAAGCTTCATTTCTAATGCTTTTTTCAGCCTCTGAAACCTCCGTTTGAGAAGCTGGGCGGGGCTACATTTGGCGTATTAGACGCACCCAGATTTTCACCCTCTTTTTTTTGGGGGGGGAAGTGTGTCTTATACTCTGAAAAATATGGTAATTTGTACGGTTTCTGAATTTTCTGTAAACCTCTGAGAGTTCACATGGAATCAGAGGCATACAAATTTTAAAACAAACAAATAATTCAAATTACAGAGTTAAAGTAAGCACCTTTGTTTGGCTGGGAATTTTGAGAGCATGTGGTAAGGACACTGACCAAATGGCTACCATGGAAGACTTGTGAGGGGGAAAAAAAGATTGCAATGGTGGGCATGATCAGAGAAGAATTTATTCCCTAGGTCAGGGCTGTCAAACTCCGGCCCACGGGCTGGATGCGTTATGCACTGGCCACACCCATGCCCGGTTTAGCGAAGGGGAAAAAAAGTCCCAATATGTCACGTGACGCCACCATGACAACGTGAGTTTGACACCCCTGCCCTAGGTTGTTTTCTATCATTCAAGTAGTGAGTGCCAAAGGTTCAAACTTCTTATGCAGCATGGCCATTTTCTCCTTCATTTTCATATACAGAAACAAATGACAAATAGCCGCATTTTTCAGAAAAGAAACCACTTCTCTTTTCAGAGCAAATCCAAATCCAGTTCAGTTGAAGGAGTGGATATGTCCAATGATCAGTCAAGCCAATGATAGCCTTCAAGATCTGAATTGTCAAAATTGCCTAGAGTGGATAAATTATAACCCAGTTTGATCTATACTTCAAAGCATTCCTCAGTTAACCAAGCAAGCCATTACTGGAAAATCTCACATCTTTGATTAAATTGACTGTCAATGTTGGTTGCTTTCTTATCTAACAAGAGCTTTGAAATTGTGAATTGGCCAGCAGAATATTCCATTCAGACTTTTGGCTTTGAAGGCAAAAGTTTGGCTGTTAAATGGAAACAATGGAAGATTTTCAACTTTCCCTTCTTGGCCAGAATATCAGAGGAGCATTTTTGATGTAACTCAGAGGCTATAGTATTCTATATCCCTCTTTAAATATTTCACTGGAATTCCAGAGTTCGTCCTTGGAAAATTACAGGCCATTTTTTAGCAGTTAAGGTTAAAATTTCTTTGAATGTATAATAAATCTCGTCCCTATCAGTTTGAAGTATAGATTTGAGGAACTTAAGCTTACTTGCTTCCCCCCCTTTTCCCCCTAAATACCCAACTCTGATTTTAAAATGGAATCAATGTGAGCAAAGTTAGTTTGAAGGTAAAATTGCATGTTGTATTGATTGCATAATTGAGTTTTTTTCACTCAAAAATTGACAGTGTGAAGGATCAGTGCTGTTGGGGATTTCGACAACTTTCATGCTTTCTCCCTTCTTGCAGTCCTAATCTGGATCACTCTCCATTGCTCTTACTGTTTTGCATTTGGAAACATAACCAACCAATGAGGTAAAAGTAAAGGTAAAGGTTCCCCTCACACGTACATGCTAGTCATTCCCGACTCTAGGGGGCAGTGCTCATCTCTGTTTCAAAGCCAGTAGAGCCAGCGCTGCCCAAAGACATCTCCATGGTCATGTGGCCGGCATGACTAAATGCCAAAGGCGCACAGAATGCTGTTACCTTCCCACCAAAGGTGGTC
>JANHZT010002515.1:19655-38322 GCA_032468215.1 Stegonotus admiraltiensis
CCCCAGCAGCCCACCCCTGAATATAATGTTTACTATATAGTGATTACTAGGTAAGCCTCGACTTGACTCTAATAGAGCCCAGAACTTCTACTAATGGTCATAAATTGAGGCACTCACATTATTGGAGCCAATTTTATGATCTTTTTGCAGCAGTCACTGAACAAATCAATGGCTATGGCTGTTCTTTTGCTGGAGATTGGGCAAAAGGCTGAAAACCAGCAAAGAAAGTCGTAAAAAGCAGTCAGGACATCTCTAAGACATGGCTGTCAAACTCATGGACCATGGACTGTCCGATCACACATTGGCCATGCCCACGCCCGGTTTAGCAAAGGGAGAAAAAGTTGTGATACATTACGTGACACTGCTGTGACAACATGAGTTTGACATCCCTGTTCTAAGCTGTTGCATAACTCACTGAAACTGTTACTAAGGATTAAGTTAGTAAAAGAAATCTCTAGATTGCCTGAGTTGATTGTGCTAAACAGAATAAAGGCTATTCTTTTCTACTTTATTTTAAGCACGTATGTTTTAGAAATATTAATATGTTTAATTTTATGAAAACAAAAAGGTTTTATTCAAGCAAAAATAGCTGATTTTTTTAGAATAAAATAATATTATATGAACCTGTGCTCCATTGCTCCATTATCATTTGATATTTCTAAAGCTGTACAGTGTTACACAACAACATAATATACAGGTCTTCAGGAGTCAGTCAGACTTGTCAATTTGACTAACAAAATAAATGAATGAGAAGATTTTGTTTTCATTTCAAACATGCTTTGCTGAGGATTCCTAGCTAAATTTTTGTTATGCAGAATGTTGACTGTTGTCATTTTCTGGCAGTAATTATTGGTTCACAAATATTAAATATTTGAGTATGGGGTAACATATGAATTTTTTATCTAATGCACATACATAAAAGTGCAAGCACAATATAAACATGCAATCTAATGCATGCACCAGAATCCCTCAGTTTTTGGTTTTTAGTTGTCTTGTACTATACCTCAATTCCCAGTAAGAAAAGCAATGAACATTTGATGGGAAAGATCAGAGTCCATTGTCTCTGGAAGGTGGAAGTTGGGGAAGAATATAATATAATATATGCTTTAAATGACATTTCCTTCTGTGTAACTCTGCAGAGCATTGCATAAAAGTTCTTATTTTGCACCTGGAAATTCCTGTATTGATGCTATATTATTAGCAGGGCTTTTTTTTTTTTTGCTTTTTCTTATTTGGATTTGGATCAATATTGATCGTCAGTGAAGTCATCCATTATATGGAACCAAAAGGATTACAATCATAGACTGTTTCTAATCTTAGAAGGTTTAAATTCACCATCTTGATAAACTCATCTTGAGAAACACACTCTTGCTTTAATAATTAAGGTCTGCAATTTGGAAATTATTACAATAGATTAAAAATCGCTTCCGTCTTTATCACCAACAATGTATTTGTTAATTATTTCCTTAGTTCTGCTTTTCTATAAGATAGTATCTTTAGTTGGAGGAAGCTAGTTATTTTGATAGTAGGAAGAAAAAAAAATAAGTATCAGCAGTGATGGAAATCTTAGAAGATCTTCCTTTGTTAATTATTAAGAAGTTTACCTACAAAATTGAAAAAGGACTTTATATTTTATCTTTTGGAATCCAATGCTGGCTTGGATTGGCAATGCTAATTTTTAGAATCACTGGTTCTAGTATCCTTAGAGACTAAGGATTATCTGCATAATTGATTCATCAGAATTAATTATGCAGATAACTTTACTCAGTTTTTTTTATAAACTCCTCTTTAAAAGCCAAGCATAACATCACAATATTTTTTCTTTTTTCTACCTCTTCCCCCACCCATTGAACTCCTTCATTACAATGGAGATGGTATTTCCTAGGATTGAAAATTCTGAAAAGTAATTTAAACATGAATAGTTAAAAAATTCAAAATTTTCAAAATTATTTCAGAATGATTGATTTCACTCCTACAAATCATTGCAGAAATAATTTTATAGTTCATTATGAATTATGTTCTGTGTACCTTTATTAGTTGGTCTGTTAGCAATTATGGAATCTCTAACCATTACAAGAATAATTTCATTTCTAGTTTATAGTAAAGTTTATAGTAACGTATCAAAGAAAAACATAAGCACAGAAATGCAGATAAAAGGAAAAAGGCAAAAGACAAAGAGGAGTGCTGTGATGCAATGATGGTTTTATTACTCAATATTGATTATCATATGTTCAATCTATAATTAATTATGTTTGGAAGAAGGATAAGTAATGTCTACCAGAGAATGGTGATCAAAGCTACTTTTAGTAATGCCAAGATTAATGATATTAGACATTTTTAAGACAAGCCAGTAGAATTTCTGTTCACAAGTGAATTGTTCATTTAGCCTATTAATTGAAAATCATACAGCATTGACTTCTAACCCTTCATTTCATTTAATGGTTTCCTTTTGAAATCACTCACCACCTTGAATATTCAAGGATTTAAGCGTATAGACATACAGACATGAGGAAAAAACAAAGATCTTTGTGTATGTTTTTCTGATGCTTATTACCAAGATTTGTATTGTTGGAATTAAAAAATCACTACTTAACATATTGCAGTGATGGCTAACCTTTCACGCGCATGCAAACCCCCCAAATGCAATGTGTGTGCATCCCCCATGCATGAGTGGCTGGCAGCAGGCACACATGCATGTGTAGCAGAGCTGAATTGGGATGATGGCTCGCATGCCATCTCTGGCACGTGTGCCATAGGCTCGCCATCACGGACATATTGCTTATATCTGACCAAATATGCTAATATATTTATTAGTTTTATACTCTGGCTTTTTTATGTCATATACACATGGTTGCATATGCAGAATTCATTAATGTCCCTAACCATCATTCAGATTACCTTCAATAAAATTTCTGTGTCTCCTTTCTTCAAACTATGTATTGGTCTTTTAAATGTGAAATTTTTACATACAATGATTTAAATAGATATTTTTTACTTAAAGATTGGAAGCATCCTGAACTCTCAATGAATGTTAATGCATAAAATCATCAATAAGCCTTGTATGTGTGCTGGTATAGCAATAGATCTAATATACAGATCTACTGATAATGTTTCTCTTAATGGCGTTAGGCTCTTATAATAACTGTGTAAATTATAATATTTTTATTTGCATGGGAAATACTCTTGTTTTGAATTTTAGCAGCAAACAGCCATATTTTAGTTTCAGGTAGTCACTTTAAATAGACTGCCTGTAGAGATTCTCATATATCTATGTAGATATTTTATTCACACTATTGATGCTTTTTATCTTTAGAATTGCAAGTAAAGGTTCTTAAATTTGGACTTTTTTTCTGAATAGCTACCCAGAAGATTATACTTTTATTGTTGCATTAGCTATAGCATTCCAAAATAAATATTTCTTGCAATATTTACATTGCTGACATTTGCATTATGAGTTTTATAGGTTTAACTTAACCAAAAAGTTCAAGCTTAATTTTAGTTTGCAGTAAAAGAGATATAAATTTCAATTTATTTGTTTGTTTGTTTGTTTACTAGATTTCTGTGGCTGTCCACCTTAATCAACTCTGGTGGTTCATAACAATATCTTCCATGCAATCTTATTCTAGAACCTTAATAAAAAGCCAAGTCTTAACAGCCAAGTCATTTTGAACAACTAGAAGGTAGGCCTGTTGAATCACCAGTAGCAAGGTGTTTCACAAGGTAGGGGAGAACCTCAAAAAGCCCAATTTCCAAGAATCCATAACATTGTAAAATTTTAGGTACCTGATCTAGTAGGATGGGAAAGGTGGTCCTGCAAGTACCCAGGTCTTGCCATGTATGGCTTTAAAGGTGATAACCAGCATCTTGAATTGTGTCTGAAAGAAAACTGAAAGCCAGTGCATCTCACAATAAAGATGAAACATTTATAAACCTCTGTGTACGGCTGTGTAAAGTCCTAATAGAGGGTCATACCTGTGTTTAGTTGCTTTTGATGCTTTGTCTTCCTTCAGCAACATTCTAGGCATCTCTTGCATTGCTTCATCTCATATGCTACTTATTAAATCAAAACGTTCTATGAGATCCATGTGCATAGAGAGTCCACATAGGCACAATTCAGTCCAGAACTCCAGTTGCCTTCTCATTTCAAGCAGCAATGAGGCATCTGCTGAACTACATGCCAGGGCTTCAGGAAAAACTCTTAAGTTCCCTTTGAAACTTCATAGTGTTCATTGAAGACCTGGGACAAGCCATTTCAAAAAGTTCCTAAAGAGACAAATCTACCTTCAACATACAGTATTTTCTCAGAAATAAATATCTAATTTCTGAATTTAGAACTTGAACTTGTTAGTGTTGATTTAACAGAATCATTTGAAAGAAAAAATTAAATAGAAATCCAAAAGTATACAATACATTTTTTATTCTGCTTATTCCAATTCCTAGTATGAAAGGCAATATTACTAAGCAACATTGTAATTAGTCAAACTTTACACGATAATTATTAGCCTCATAATTTCTTAGATGGTTATTATTGATTTCAGAGAGCTATTCCAATTTTGATTGAAACAGTATTGAGGCTTGAAGGCTGACTAAAATATAATGGAACTTATATAATGCAACCTTAAATTTTAAGTCATTTTCATCCATTTTAAAGTAAAAGGTGTTTGGGATTATTAAGATTTGAATTCAAAGAATAGTTGTGAGTTGCCAAAGCAAAAAGAAGGTAATTAAAGCAAATGAAAATTTGTGGTAAAATTGCAAATAATATATTAACAATTTTTTAAAAAGCTGAGCGGGAATAAAAAGGGGAAAAAGAGCAAATAGAATGTATTGACCAATGATTTATTAAATCTTCTAATGACATTCCCATATCGTGTGTTCAGAGGATGCATCTACTGTACATTATTTCAGTGATGTTTCTTAAATGAAGCTGATGGAATACAATAGTATTGGAAATGATAGTGGAAACTAAGCAACAACGAGTTGCTTTAGATCAAAGAATAAGTTCATGTTTAAACTAAGAATTATGTGTGAGGTCTAGTAAGCTAGTTCTTGTATTATTATGTGCTTGTCACAATAAATTCTAAATACAGTTTATTAGCAGAGAAGTCAAAGTTATGAATGCCTTTTACTTGGTATGGTTTTCTGATTCTAATATCTGCTACTCCCCATCTTCAACAAGATAATGGAAGAAAGGAGTCCTCAACAGAAAGATAAAGGTCAGTGAACTGTCAGTTCCATTCATCTCAAAAAGAAGATAGCACAAATTGAAACTGGAGCTAATTAAAAATAAATATGACTGAAGGCTTGCATTTCTTAGGCTCTTTTGTCAGCTGCCTGAACTGAGTGATTATTTTCCAAGCCCAATTTCCACTTATTAGTTTCAAAAGATTTATTGAGATGAAAAGAATAGGTATAAAGGAATTTCAGCAAATCCACTATTTTCAGGTGAAATTTATCACATTTATGTACATTAACATTAAGCCATTAGTCCAGAAACAGAAGATTGTGAGTTCTAGTCCTATCTTTAGGTATGAAGCCAGCTTGGGATCTTCAGTCCTAGGAAAAAGGCAATGGCAAACCATTTCCAAAAAACCTTGTGAAGATAACTGTAGGGTAGACAAGTGTCAGGAGTCAGAAAATCACTTGAAGACACAATAAAATACGTTAAGGTGAGACTCTTTTTTTCATAGTCTATCTTTGGTGAATGACAGGTCTATGTCAACAGAGAGGTGTTTAAAAGCCAATGTTTACAAATCATTCTCTTAACTTCTATAATATTTTAGGTTGCACTCCAGTTTGAATACTCTACTAATATCTTGGAGAAAAATTATTTTGATATTTAACTAATGTGTCAAAGAAATAGCCAGTTTAGAAAATCTTTGTTGTTGCATCAAAACAACAAGGATGCCCTGAACTACATTGAGAGTTTTTAAAAAATATTTCTTCAGATAAATAAAAATATAGTTTTCATATTTATGGCATTGCAACTTTTAATCTACTCTAAAATACTAGGTTTGTTCTTAATTATTTCAAGTAAATACCATGAAAACGACATCCTTTGATCTTTCAGGCAGTAGGACTATTTTGAATTCAGTCTTTGTACCGGTAGCTCAGGAAAACTAGTCTATTTTTTAAAAAATAAAAGCAACATTAAAATATAGACCAATGTGTTTATTTTAAAATGTTAGCTATCATATTATTTACATTTTGTAGGTCTTAAAAAAATAAACTGGGGAGAGGTGTTTTACCCCCTATCTGATAGATGATAGTAGTCCTTTAGACACTGTGTTGATACTATATGAAGCGCTACTTTGATAAATGTTTGTTTTTTACTGCATTAACTGAGTGTGTTTCTTTTCTGTGTAAATATAGCTGTCTAGACTCTTGGCACATTCCCTTAGCTCTTAAAGAAAGAGCCCATGTATTAAAACCAGATTTGGTGCAGGTTTGGAAATATTTTCTTTTATATGCTGTATTGGAGAAAATATTTCTAGGTTTTCATTTTGCAAAGTTAGTTTTCAGTAGCACCATAAAGGAATTCTCAAGTGTCTTTCCCTTCTTTGATTTCAATTTCTGTATTCAGTTTTCCTAGAAGATCCAGTTGTGGATCCATGTATAAAGGAAGTTGTATTTTCAGTTCATTTTTATTGTTTTATTTTCCAACAAATATTAAAAATTATTATCAATACAATTAAAGATGTACCAACATAATGAACAGCAAGTAATAGGAAATATGAAATAAATCAGTTTATCCCTCCAAACTTCTAATATCTTCCTACAACAAAAGATTCAGCTGCCAATTAAATTATATATAGAACACAAAGATTAAAAAAAGACAGACTTGATGGAGCACTAGGTCTTTTTCTGCCATCAGTTTTCTATATTTGTATAAGGGGTGGGGATGGGAGAAAACTGGAGAAAGGAAGAAATTAAAGTAGATATTAATTGCTGGCAAATTCTGCTTACTGTAGTTGAAAATTTGTTTGTAGTGAATATATGAGATTTTGGCTGGCCCAAGATGGTGTTTATAAATTTTTCAAATCATCCAGAAAAATGTAATAAAATAACTATTAGACTATTCTGCGAGTCTTTATAGAAAATATAGTGGTAAATTGTTAGGCAACGATTCAATTATTCCATTACCACAAAGTTGAATATTTTGGCATAAAGTATCTTAAATCTGCCCTCAATCAGGGTAAAATGTTAAAGCATAGTAGCATGAAAGCTTTGTGATATTTAGGTACAGCAATTTCATTAAAAAATTCATTTTCCATTTATGGGTTTTGCCAGTGCATTGGCTTCAAATGATGCAGAAATTAAATAGTGTTAGGAAAAAATGCAATGTTTTGCGCTCTTAATTCTTGCTTCCAAGAAGTGCCCTGCAGTGTTCCATTTACTCCCAAACTAGTATTGTTGTTCAGTTTATATATGAGGTTATGAGTGTAAGCAGACAATTTACGATAATTTGTACCAAAGGTTCTCCCTGAAGAGACTTGTCTGAAATCACAAATATTGTGACAGGGGCTGATGGATATTTTTGGATATAGTTCTCTCCTAAATTGCTTAAAAACAAACTTTGATTTTATGTGGAACATTCAGCTTTTAAAATCAGCACAGCAGAAAATTGAATGAGGGCAGTTTTTCAACTAGAGAGAAATTGTTTTGCAGAACCACCTTATGCAGGAAATTCTGATTTTGACCAATTTTGGCCAAATTGAAGTCTTCAGAAATGGGTCCTGGAAATTGGATCATAGACCACTTCTAGATGGTCATTATTTAGGCAATTCTTAATTGTGAGATTCACAAATTAGTTTAACAGAGCAACATATATTTTAGTGTATCAGGTAGTAAATATAGGAACATAGTGTCATACGCCCTTTCCAAAGGCAAAATAACAGATGTGTCCATTGGCAGAATGCAAGACAGATTATCTTCTACTTTAATAAGATTCTTCTTGTTCATGTAAATAAACTTAAAATCTTATATTGGGGAGTAAACATAATTTGTGGACTGAAAAAATATTTTGAATATGTCAAGGAGCTCCTAACTGCTCTTTTGACTCAGCCATGATTTAGTTGAAAGATCCAAAGAGGTCATGATTTGATTTGAGTTTCAGTTTGAGATTTAAAGGCAAGGCAGTTCACTTTGATCTTTTTAAGATTTTTTTTAAAGCTATACTTGGGAATCATCAAAACACCCTTCATTTTTGGCAGAATTGAGAAAATGATACAGATGATTGATTCCTTAGAAGACCATTTCTTTGTGTTCCTGGTGGATACCTTTTTCTGCAATAAACATTTGAAATATTTTTCATGCACATCTTTTAAAACAAAGAAAACAAGGATAGAATATAGATGTCCATGTGTGGGGAGGCAAGGGAAGAAGTGTTGATGTGCTCATTATGACATTGCAAAATAATCTCTTCCCTTTATGCATTTGTGGATGTCACTTAATCCTTTTGACATCATGGTGGCTAGCTCTGAAGGCCTATGGATGACAAAGGGGTAGCAGATTAGGAAGAACATCTTCAAATTGTCTAGCAAGATTACACAGACCCAATATATTAAATGAAAGACAAAAAGGACAAGGACAAAAACTGGAAAGAGGGACACATAACTAGGCAGAATATCAGCAGATAGCCCGAATCTGCAAAGATGAAGTCAGAGCAAAGGCTCAGAATGAACAAAGACTAACAACAAAAATCAAAGATAACAAAAAAAAAGTTTCCTTCAACATATAAATAACAAGAAAAAAGTCAATGAAACAGTAGGTCCAATAAAAAGAGAAGATTGCAAGGAAGTAACAGGCAGCAGAGAGAAAGTAGAACTACTTAGCTCATTCTTTGCATCAGTCTTCATGCAGAAACTATAACCCAATTTACCAAAAACCTAACCATAAAAGACAGACTAGAAATAAACAAGAAAATGATTAGAGAACCTAATTGATCTTGATGAATTCACGAAAAAAATCACCAGTCCTAATGGATTACATTTTAGAGTTCTGAAGGAGCAGGCAGATGTTATTTCAGAACCATCCAAAAATCCAAAAAAACATTTCAAAAATCCAGAAATACCAGGGAATTACCTGAAGGTTTGAAAAGAGCTGATGTGGTTCCCATCTTCCAGACCTTGGAAACTACAGACCAATCAGCTTAACATCAATCCCTGAGAAGAAACTGGAAAAGATGATCAAAAAATAGATCTGTTAACATCTAGAAATAAATAAAGTTATAACTAAAAGCCAACACGGGTTTGCTAAAAACAGATCATACCAAACCAATCTTATTTCATTCTTTGACAAAGTGACTAAATTGGTAGACCAGCAAAATTCTGGGGACTTGGTATACTTAGACTTAGCAAGGCATTTGACAAAGTAGATCACAATATATGCCTCAGTAAGCTAGAAAAATGTAGGATAGATAGCATCACCACCAGATGGATTTGTAACTGGCTGACAAAACTGTACTCAACAAGTAGTCCTTAGTGATACTACATCTATATAGAGCGAAGTAAGCAGTGGAATACCACAAGGTTCCATCTTAGGCCCAGTACTCTTCATAAATGATTTAGATGAGACAATAGAAGGAGAATTCATCAAATTTGTAGATGACACTAAGCTGGCAAGAATAGTCAACACTCCAGAAGACAAGTTCAGAATCCAAAAAGTTCTTGACAAACTTGAATAATGGGCCCTATCCAACAACATCAAATTTAATGTGGAGAAAAACAAGGTTTTACACTTAGGCAGGAAAAATCAAAGGTACACGTATAGATTAGGTGAAACCTGGCTCAAAAACAGTAACTATGAGAGGTACCCTGGAGTCCTAGTGGATGTACACTTAAATGTGAACCAGCAGTGTGTAGCAGTAGCCAAAAAAGCTAATAAAATCCTCAGTTGTATAAAGAGAGACATAGAATCAAAATCACATGAAGTAATAATACTTCACGTGATTTTGGCCACACCTGACATGCTGTATCCAGTTTTGGTCAAAACATTACAAAAAAGATGTTGAGACTTTGGAAGAAGTGCAGAGCAGGAAGAAGAGAAGAGCAACTAAGAGTTGATTAAAGGCCTGGAGACTAAAACATATGAAGAATAGTTGGAGGATTTGAGTTTGGCTAGTCTAGAGAAAAGAAGGACTAGTCTAGAAAAAAGAAGGACATGATAGCAGTATTCCAGTATCTGAGAGGCTGCCACAAAGAGGAGGGGGGTTAATTTCTTTTCCAAAGCACCAGAGGACAGGACAAGAAACAACTGATGGAAACTAATCAAGGAGATAAGCAACCTGGAATTAAGGAGAAATTTCCTAACAGTGAGGACAATGAACCAGTGGAACAGCCTGCTATCAGAAGTTGGTGTTTCATCACTGGAGATTTTTAAGAAGAGACTTGACAGTCATTTGTCTGAAATGGTATTCTGCTTGAGCAGGGGGTTGAACTACAAGATCTCCAGGGTCCCTTCCAGCTCTATTATGATTGCTTGATCAAGATTTCTTCAATACCTTTAAAAGAACACTTTGCAGAAACAGCTCTTACTTTCCACTTGCTTTTCTTACAATATCAGACAAGATGAATGATCACCAGCTTACTCTTATCGGAGTTATAGTCAAGGCATGTTTAGTGGAGGACCAGGAGGTCTGGCATAGCTGACTTGCAATTTTGATCTTCTTGGGATCCCACAATACTCATTTTGTAGATGTGGAAGTTTAGGCACATCACATTGTCAAAGCGTATCTTCTTCTGGGCTGGACTCAGAAGAATTACATTGATTTGCTCTTAAATTGAGGTTTAATTTTTCAGCTTTTCTTTTTTCTTTTTGTTTCTTTTGATGGCTAAAGGCTATAATAAAATAGCACAGAACTGAATTAAATTATATTACTGCCTCTGATCATTATGTGATAACTGGCAAGGTAGCTGCCAGTTGGTCCTCTTGGTCCCTCTTAGGAATAATTCTTTAATTAGTAGTAGAACTAAAACATGTCAGGTTTGTTGCCTGCTACAAAAACATTTTTTGTTAAATTGAAGCAAAAGAAGACCACGAGAGGGATTGGCATAGACAAATACCATTTGGAGCTCTGCCACATCTTATTCCTAAACATAGAAGTATGTGATAACTTGGCATATCATTGTTGGAAGACTTAAAAGAACTTTTGATCCAAAATGTTTATGGAGATTGTCAGTCATCCAGGTCATGGTTGTCCCAAAGGTGCTTTTTCAAGGGGCAACTGGACTTTCTGGTTTTTCTTTGAAGATGTTTCACTTCTCATCCCAGAAGCTTCTTCAGTTCTGGTTGGATGGTGGGGAATGGAAGGATATACTCCTTGCAGACAGCTGGTCATTTGCTTTCATTTGAGAATGATTAAAGTACTTTTGATGACTTGCTTTTTCTTTTGAAAATGCAAATGACCAAGTATGTGCAAGGAGTATAAATCCTTCCATTCCCCACCATCCATCCACAGCTGAAGATGCTTCTTGCATGAGAAACGAAACATCTTCAAAGAAAAAAACAGAAAGTCCAGTTATCTCTTGAAAAAGCACCTTTGGGTGTTGATCCATATAGGAAACTAACCCTTAAGTCTATATTTAGAGACTGACTTCTGAACTAAATTCTCAGTTGTCTTTCCATCAATACAAGAAAAAAATAGAAATATTCTGATACAATAAGAATTTGAGAATGGAGAAACTAAATGAAGAGCAAGCAAAGTTAGTCTAGCCACCCAGAATATCTCTGATAGGTACAGTAATTAATTAGGCATAAAATACACTGGCTAGCTATTCAATATCATTAGCATTCTCCATATGTGTGAAGTTGTAGCATTAAGTATTCTCAGTAGTACCAGAAGGGTCATCAAATCTGCAAAACATTTGAAAGATTATTAAGTGCTTTAATCTTTAATCTGATAAATTCTAAAACTTGTCCAATTTAATATGGCATTTAAGAATGAACTGAGCTTCAAAGCAGTTTAAACTGTTGACTTAAAATGTATTTATTTTATATCTTTAGAACTTTGAGGCATAGAGGAGAATTAAAATTTCCCCAAATTATCCAGCTAATAAATCAACAAATCAATAATCAATTGTAGCAGGTCATAAATCCTATAGCTATTCTGCATTCATTTCATTGGTGGGACGGGGCAATTTGATTCACGGAGCATTTAGTTTTATACTTCAGCAATTTTTCCATATGTCTCATCGCTTTGGTTCTATCTCATATTATCTGTCACTCTTCTTTTAGAATGTATCTTTCTAGATATGTAGAACATTTCCTCAGTAGTGATCGACAGTGTCTTTTAATATCACTCAGCTATCTCTGTAATGAGGAGAGATTTTTAAATCAGTGCACCAATGTTTAAGTGACATTAGAAAGTTCTCCAAATCACTACAGCGGTGGAGAAATGGCTCTAGTTTCTTTCATGAGTATGACTGGTTCTTAAGTAGTGGAAGACCACTAGATTTTTAAAAATTGTATCTTTCACAAAATGAACATCATATCCACAAAATGATACATTTGTATATATTTTAAAGTTATTGTCAAGTAGGGTGCTAAGTATAACATAAGCAGGCTTTGGGTTTGAGGTCAAGAAGCTAGAAGGCACAAGGCACAAGATACTCTTGTCCTAAAAGTATCCTGCTTCCTGTCTTTTATCATCTCTCTGCCCAGCACTACCAATATGCTAGTGCCTATCCTGTGACCTTAAGTCCATATTATCAACTCTTATACACAATTGAAATAAGCAAAGAATTATCTTCTTTGTCGTCCTGATGACACCATATGAAGAAGATAAGATGGCTCCTATCCTAAGTATAGACTTTGCAGATGATGCGAATGTTCTTGAGGATTTGGTTGAACTTTAAGCTTTTTTAACATTTTGGAATGAGAAAGTGGTTATGGGCCTAGACTGATTAAAGCTCTGTCTCTGCACAGAGAATCCAGAGAATCCCTTGGTTTTCAAAGAAACCATCCATCCTGTTCTCCTTTGATCTTGGTCTTCAATACTACTAGTCATGGTATTCTTCTGGACAGATCAGAGTGTTAGAAGTGAGAGGCATGGTGTTACAATGGTTTCTCTCCTTTTTCCAAGTCATTTCCAATTAGTATTGATGAGTGATGACATCAAGGCTTAGGTCCCTGCCCTATGGGGTATCTTGAGTTTCAGATGTCTTCCTGCCATTGTTTAAGATCTTCATGGAACTGCTGGATGAGATCATCTATTCTTCTAGAGCTCAGTAGCAACTTTATGATGATATACAAGTTATACAACTCAGCTCTAGCAGAACTGTATGGGTGAGCATTTGGGGGCCACTTGGATCCAGGGAATTTCCTTATTTGGTTCATGTTAGTATAGCATTACTCCATACAGGGTTCAGTTTGGAAGGTCTCTTGCTTGAACAGCAAGTGGCAGTCATGGTTGACTACGCAAAGCAATCTTATGTGCCAATTTTGTTCATTTCTGGATCAGGAAGTATTACTTACAGTCTGCAACACATTTGTCAACTTTCATCTAGATTACTGCAATGCAGTATACATAAGAGTGTCTCTGAAGACTACTTGGAAGCTAAGCTGGTCCAAAATACAGCAGTACGAGTAATTCTAAGCATGCCTCAATATGCTTATGTAATACCTTTACTACGTGAGCTATATTGGTTACCAGTAAGCATCTGGGTCAATTCAAGATGGCCTATAAAGCCATTCTTGGCCAGGGATGGGCAATTTGCAAGATTGCCTGCCCATTCCAATAAGGTAAGACAAAGAGAACATGGCCAAGGTCCCAAACTTAATAAATCCCAGGAGAAGCACTTTTTCTTTTGCTGCACCTTTTGCTTCATCATTTGCTGGAACAGCATTACCTCTGAAATTTAGATGGTCTTGATCCTGCCTGCCTTTTGGATGACTCTAAAGATGCAGCTTCCCTCCAAAATAATGGGTTTTGTGACAGCCTGTCCTGATGGTTGCCCTTGGATGGTTGGATGAAATTGCCTCAAAAATAATATGTTTTATTATTTGTAATGGTTGCGGTTGTTTGTTATATGTCATTTTACTTATCTACATACTCTGATTTGCATATAAATTGGGTAGCTATGATTAAAATAAATAACATTACCAATTTAAAACAAACCTCAAATGTTACCATAATAGTAACTGAATTTGCTTACAGACTCTTTGGTGAATTTGAAGAGAGTTTAAAAATGAGTTTATTTACAAAATCACATTTCATTACACACACGCACACTTTGCTCTGTTGATGTGTTTTCACTGAAGCAGTCAGTCTCCCACAATTTAGGACATACCACAGTATTCGAGCTTGTATGGGAACTTTCATTGTTGTTTATGTGAGTGTTCAAAATCCAGTTTTCTTGTACGTAGGTGGCTTGGTGATTTGTCAGCGTGCCATTCTGGATCAGCCCTTTATGGATTGTTTTTAAGCACCAAAATGGACAATGAAAGCTTTTATAGCAGCTGCCTAATTAGCAGTAATCATTCTTGTTAACTTTGCTAAAGAACTGGACTATGTGATGAATGTAAACTATTCATTTTGGATTTTTTCCCCCCCATACCCATTTGCGGAAGGCAAGTTCATCTTGTAAAATATCCTTTAACTGCTTTGCTATTTCATGTTCATTTTGCAGATTGAGAATGTTGATGTCTGCCTTAGCTTTCTGGCAGCCAGAGGAGTAAATGTCCAAGGTCTTTCTGCTGAAGGTAAGAGAACCGCATATAAACCAAGAAAGTAAAATATCTCTCTGAAAAGTTCATGAACTCTATTTTCAACTTGCCATCTGGAAAAAAAATCTTTATTATGAATTACCTACTTTATTTTCTTGGAATCAGTTGTTTCTATATAAGAAAATAAATATTTCATTTGGAAGTCAAATGAAATACTCAAATTATTGATTTATTCTTGGATATATTTTGTGCACTTAATCTCTTACCTATATTTCTAAACAGATATACGGTGTAATTTCCAGTACATTGTTGAACATAGCAGGAATATGATACAGTATTGCATTATGTAAATCACTGAAATTTAGCACAGTCAATAATCCTATAAATTCACAAGAAATCTCATTTTAAAGTAACAGATCTAATGATTTTATTGCCTTCAGCGGTTCTGTTAACAATTATGTGCATTCATGTCACACTGTAATCAAATGGTTTAAAACTTTTGTCAGTTTGTTTAAATTTGTTACTCTTTGCGTCACATATTATATTATCTCAGGGCAAATTAGAATTTTTTTTAAAAAATCCTGTTTTTTTAGCTTTACCATTAATATTTAGTTGAAGTGATGTCAGAAACTATTTTATTAGAATACACAATTACTATTTTTGAATTTCTATATTATATAAAATTAATTATGCTATTGTCAAAGTTTTCAGACTCATTCAAATGTTATTGTTCATTTCTTGAGAAACCTGAAATAAATTATTTCTTGATAAAAGAAAGAAGTAACATAAAATATTCTTTTTTTTGTAAGAATGATACAGTGTCAGTTTTCATTTTCTTTTAGAATATTTATTTTTTATTATTAAATTTCTGCACTGCCCATCTCACCTAAGTGATTATTGATAATTCTAGTCAGAACATTCAGTATAGCTTTTTGTGACTCTGAAAGAGGATGTATTCTCAAAAACAGTTCTTAAAAGAGATTCTCACATTTATTTTTATTATTATCATGTAGATAAGTTTCAATTACCTTAAGTCCATTGGTCAGGGAAGCCTGAATGGCAAAAACAGACCAGTTAGAAATCAGTTGGAAATATTTTGATATATTACTCAAATATTTTACAAAATTTAAAAATGGTTGATTATATTTCCGTCTTTCAGATGCACAATATCAGTATACATTTCCTTTTAAATGTATATCATATTAATATCAATATAAAAACATTTCTTATTATCAAGAAAGTAGTAACAATTTTATATATTTAATATTTTTTTATCTCAGTTAAAGATGCATAAGCTTGTATTATTTTTATAACCACATCTGTCAGAAGACTTTTTATCAGAGAATTTAAAAAAAAGTCCAGATTCAGGAACTAGACAAAAATGCCCTACAGATTTTTATTGTATCTTCTTTTGATCATAAAGAAGGTATGATTAAGCATAAGAAACATTTTAAATTATTTTTATTTTTTTCTGAGAAATTCTCAAATATATCAGCTGGTATAATTTCAGAGGAACCAACAATACTTTTTTGATGTAAAAACCAGACCTGAATAAATAGAAGGAAAAATAATTATTATACCAGTATAATAATGAATAAGAATGTTGTGAGTTTTGGTCCTATCATTAGACTCAGTGAGGCAGTTGGCTCCCATAGTTAACGCTCGAGAGCAAGAATTAACAGTGGGATATTGAGAACATACTTTATGATCTCAAAACAGTTATTTCCTCTCAGAAGCAACTTAGATAAAAATCAGCTAAAGATTTAACTACTTGTCTGGTCATCCTCTACACACATAAATGTGTAGGTATTAATTATGAGATTGGATTTTTACTGGCTCCAACATGAAAACTCCTCTTCGTTGCAAAGTTAAATTTCTTTATCTTGCAATTCTTAAAGTGTGAAGAGAATTAGTTCAGACAAAGGCAATCCGTAACTTGGTCTCCAGTAATGTAAAGCTTCAAAAATCACTTTGCAGCACTTTGACTTGGGCTTGGAAACACATTTAACCAGTATAATCCAAGACATGAATTGACTGCGTATGCTTCTGAATGGTTCTGGATTGTCTACAGAAACAGCCCAATATAGAAATGTATGAAATAGTCCAGCAGAATTTAGTATTATATATATATAGCTGAAGGAAGGCACAATACCACTTTAGTTACAGGATTATGAAATTATCGGCCAACATCAACAAATGTAAATAATCATCACACTGAAATTATACAAAATTGTTACCTTTTGAATAGTGATTATGTGCTATTAATGTGTTTGAATATATTTATGGTAGATAAATTTGTTATGAGCCAGTAGGTACTTTAAAAGAGTTCAGCATATGATATAAAATTTATGTTTAATATCCAATATGAAACATGAGATTCCATCATAAAAATCTCTAAAAATCTTGTCATATTAAATTCAAATATAAGGCAGTTTGCAGAACTGAAACAATGGATAATGTCCATTAGGCACATCTGTGAAGGAAGGCTAATTTCGATATTTTCATTTCCTTCTTTTTGTCTGTGCAGAAATAAGAAATGGAAATTTGAAAGCCATTTTAGGACTGTTTTTCAGTTTGTCTCGTTATAAACAGCAGCAGCACCAACAACAGCAGTACTATCAGTCCTTGGTAGAGCTACAGCAACACATCTCTCATTCTTCGAATCCTCCTGAGAGTGGCCAGTCTAAAACTCAGCAAGATATGCAGTCCAGGTAGGTCAGATTAGTTCCTTAATCAAATTGTACCTGAGATGGCTTTCTTTATGCAAGAAGTCTTTTCAAGCTCCGCAAAACAAAACTGAAACTGTGACACCAATGAAGCCTTATGTGGAAGGAAGCCTTTTATACGTGTTCAGAGAACTGTAATTGCTTAAAACAGCTTATAAACTATTATTCAGACATTTTTTTAGGCATTTAACTTCCCCACCCCTGTTGGCAATGAGATGAAACTGGCTGTTGGAAACTCACTGCTTCCACTGCTTATACTGAAGCCCGATAATGCTTCATCTGAAGGAAGCTCATTTTAAGGACATTAATTTCTGAAATCAGTAAAGAAGAGAAGATAATCTTGGTTTGGTTTTTTTTTTCTTGAAAGGGAATAAATTCTTAATTTTATCGTAATTTCTGTTTGCTGAACTAACAGAAAAAAGTCTTCTGTTCCTCTGTTTTTAAATTGCTTTTATTTCAAACCTAAAATGAAGTGATTGTGTTTTTCTTCAGATAGTTTTTTCATCAAAGGAGTTTGGGTGCTACCACTGTGGATGAATGTATATGTTGTGTGAGAGGTAGATTACAAAGCAAAACATTTTTTTAAAAAATTATGAAGCTCCCCACAGTGAATTCAAACCAGCTATTGATTATCTAAATATGACAATCAGACGGCAGGAATGGAGCTGCTATTAAGTATCCTTGCATTTAGTGGATCAGATTTTTAGAAAGAGAAAGATAACTATAAAATAAAGGAAAGATCATTGGTATAACAAAACAGTGTTTCCTCCATCAAAAACAAATTTCTTGTTTTGTATAATTATACAATTAGAAGTTGAATATATATTTTTAGCTAATTTGTTTTTCTGTTAAGCAATAACACAATCTATAATTTTTTAAATTATGTTTTGTGACATTTAAAATCTTAATGATGATTGTGAATCTTTCTCTTCATGTTGAAATCATTCAGATAAGAGCATGGGTTAAAAATAAACACATACATTTTCTGTTCGCTTTACTTATAATTATTTATATAAAAGATTGTGATGTGATGTGATTTGAATAGTAATGTGGCAAGCTTGCTGGACTGTGGTGGGATTAAGAGTTTTAGGAACTTTAAGTTCATGGTTCAATGAAGAAAAGAGTGTTGCAAAACTTATGCGCATCTCTTGCTGGTTTTAAATTCCTAGTGTATCAACTTTCCTTTTTTATTTTTATTTTAATTTATATGCCGCCCTTCTCCGGAGACTCAGGGTGGCTTACAATGCATTAAGCAATAGCCTTCATACTTTTGTATA
>JANHZT010002515.1:68048-79494 GCA_032468215.1 Stegonotus admiraltiensis
GGAGAAACAGACAGATAGATGGATAGTAAATATATATATTTGTGTGGATAGATGTTTGTAATCCATTATTGCTTCTGTTCTTTAAAATGCCAGCACCATTCCTCAACTCCTGACTACTATAAATGAGTGTTTATTTAAATATTATGCTATGCAGTTATATTCTCTTATTTGAGAAAATATGCTACAGTTTTGTGTATTTAGCTATTATTTATTCAACCCAGACATGTGCGTGCGTGCATGCATGCAGCACTATTTTAGATTAAAGGCAACATTCTGGTAATATATAAGTAAAGTCTAAGGTTCCTTGAAATGCACTTGCAATTTTTTTTATTTTTTTAGATATTTAGTGGTCAATTCAGGTCATATATTTTTTTCAAAACAAAATATAATTTGTGTTGTAAATTACCCCAAAAAGAATAAGTTTTGGTTAATTACACATTCCTAACTTTTAATACTTGCCAGATGGAGCCCTAATTGTAACTTTACACTGCAGATGGATAGAATGCTTGATGAGGACCTATAAAATTAATTTTTTAAAAAATATTTGCAATAGTTCATATATCTTGACATAACCAACATGTTACATTTAGTCATATATTTTATTTAAGACATTATGTGGGTAACAGAACAAAAGTTATAACCTAATATGCCGGATATTATAACCTAATATAACCTTATATGCCAGAGAAGGGCAGCGTATAAATTAAAAAAAATAGAATAAGATTACTTCTTTGAGCATGCTGTCAGAGTAGCTGTTTCAAATGTTCTAAAATTCTCTGCAAGGAGAAATCCAAAAACAATTGTCATTTTGGAAGGTAGATTGCATTTTATGAATTATGACTGAATGCAATTGATTCCTAAAGTAGTTATTTCATCTAAAGTTTATAACATGCATACAAAAACTATCCACGAATTAAATATATCATTTTCTGTATTATTGAGAATTAACATAGGCATGTTGCTTCTCCCATCATGTTTATTGTAAAAGTCCAAGATCACATATTATTTCTAATATCTTTAAATCGGGAGTCAGAACTAATCAAAATGCAAAGCATAGTTCAAGCAAGGTTTAAATAATGTTTTAAGGCTGAAGCTAGCAAGATAGATAGATTCTGTAGAATAGAGATTTATAATTGTACCTGGTCTGAGATTTGGCAGAAAATTGGTACACACTTCATATTATAGGCTAGGTATATACATGCACCTTGGGGTAAAGCCAATATTTTTTGGGTGAAATTACACAATTCATTCCTATCTTTTTCTCATTTGTAGGAACATTTTTATTAGTATTATTTTTGTTCTGAAAGTTTTGTATATCTATAGGTGTGGCTGAGTGTTACAAATGTATTTCAGCTTGTCAGATAAGATTTATTTTTAAATTTGTGCTAAATAGTAATAAAAAGTAATCTTAAATCACATATGCATCCTTTCATATCACATATATATCTGTGCAGCTTTTAGCTGCAAGATTAAATTTTGGGAAGAACTACATTCTCTCTTCTTAAGGTACCTTTATGCACATATATTTTATGCAAATGTATATACTTTTTTCCTCCTACCTAAAATTTCTACTTTGGGACTTGGTAGTCAGTGCCATCTGACATTGATATTTTCAGCAGATTCTAAAAACTTATTTTCTTAACATTTCTAATTATTTCGTAATCAATCAGATTATGTATAATCTGTATAAAAGGAACAAAATCTTTTTCTCTTTCTAGCATTTCCACATAAAGGGATATTGCTTTTTCTTCAAATTCTCTATTACGCTATAGGAAGAGACCTCTTCAGTATATTGCAAGATTCAAAAGCCACTTCAACTTTAGGCAGGGAAGGAAGGGAGGAAGGCGTTACAGGGAACATTAAATTAATGTTCATCCCATTTAGCTTATGCTGTATCCTTAAACTCAGGATTTGTAGAATTGCAGAGGGTTGGGTGCTTCTGTTTTAATTTGCCAAGCTGTTTGCTGCCATGGCAGCCAGCAGCATTCACTGCAGTTACAGAGAACAGCCATAGATCTGGGAATGCAGGTTGAATACTAAAATGCAAGGAAGCTTTCACAGAGCTTTGCTTCCTTGGTTAATTTGGGTCTTATTGAGCTCTGACATGCTTGGCTGCACTTGCTTTTCTATCAGCCATCCAAAGTAAAGATCTGCATGCAGGAATCAGTCATGATCTGGTGAGAAGACGGTCATCAGCACTTGCAGTTTACTTTTGGATTTCAGAAAACAGCAGCCACAGAGAGTGATGCAGTCCTATCAATCCAAAGGAGGAGGAGGATTGGATGATAAAAGGGAAACATCCCTGGCTTTTATGTTTATTTCTGTGCTGGAGTAGATTGTTTAAGCAACTATCTTCTGCTTGAAAGAAATTCCTCTAAAATGATTTTAACATTGTAGATTAACAGGACTGGAAAAGACTAGCTTAGCATGAAAAGAATCAAAATGACTGTGCCTGTCTAGTCCTTAATAGCCTGCACTCTGGAATGCTTATGCTGTGCTTTTTTGACATCGGAGGAATGAGGAGCTCCAGGGCATGTAAATTGGGTACTGCTGAAAGGTTAGTTTTATTGCTGAAAGATCTTGCCTTCTCTACAGCTAGAAATGTGAAATCTAATTTGTGTTGAGCCTTTGGATAAAACTATGCAACGATCTGCTGAACTTTCAGTGTTCAGAGGCAAGGATGCAAGAAACAGAGGCGCTCGTCTCCAAAAACAGAAATCTCTGACTAATCTTACTCTCCTAAATGAAGCCGAAAAAAAAAGATTTTCATGCAGAGAAAACTGGTTTGGCAGTGCCTCCAGGTCTAGCCAGGTTCTTCCTCAGTCAGAGCTTGGGAGTAGAGGCTTACTTTCTAAAGCACTGTCAAGATCAGCACACTCCCTTTACCATGCCAGCAACAAGTCAGCATGGGAAATGGAAGAACTACCACCTGTGGGACCCAGAGCCTCATGCAAAAGGCTCAGAGGATACCTGGTTGATGAAACTGTTCAAGGGGAGACAAGCAAGTTGAGTGAAGAAGATGTGCCCTTTAAGTCAAAAATTACTAGCCAAAACTGGGTGGTGGAAGAGGAAGGTTGTTTACGTGAAGGGACTGCACAGCTTGATGAGGATGTTATAAGAACAATGCTTGGAGACTTAGAACAAGCACTTTATAATGATTATTTGGGTAAGTTAACTTCTGTTTAACATGATAAAATAGTTACTAAGCAATAATGTATTGCATGGAAGAGACTTGCTTAATAATAATCATCTTACTATGCTTTTACAATATACTTACAGCACATTTCTGTCTATATAGTACGATGAAGCAGGGTGTATCACATTCTTTTTTTCTGTTAGATTCGCAGACTTCATTAATTAAAAACTTTTTGGCATTTTGAAGGCATGCCAGCGATGTCACACATTTTTCTTCTTAAAATATAGCTATATTAAACTAATCTTGAAGCAGCAAAATAGGAAGACTTTAGCAATTTGATTTCTGTTTGAGCTTGACACATGGGAGTATTTGACAGTCATGCTAGCTTTCCCTTCTACCACAATTTGGGAAGGATGGTATGAAGATGCCACCTTGGTTTTTTGCTCTAAATATTAATGTGAATTATATCTCGTCAGAATGACTGCCAATTCATTCACAACTATTTTTATTCTATTTTAATAATTTTCCATTTCATTAATATAAAAATTTAATTATCAAACTTACTAAAGCTTTTTTTTAATTTAGGCAATATCATGGTTTACCTTCTAATCTACTTTCAAAATATTTAATTCAAAAATAATATCCCTTTGTAATGTCATTAAAGCAGAATTTTGTGTCTGAAGGCTTTAGATCTGAACTATATCGATGCAAGCAAGTTGCTATGACTTATCAAAAATACAGGGGTTGTAAAACATTTATTTGCAAGCCAGTTGTACTTCTGATTGCCATTCAGATATAAGTCTTTTCAAAATGATGGATTCAAGAATTTTATAGCAGTACAGTTTTGGAAATCTGTGTTACAATGCTAAGGCTTTTTCTTGTAAGTTTCCTAGTTTTACATAATGTTCAGATTAAAAATCTGGAAGAATATATGTCTTTGATTTTGTTTTTCCCTGATATGAATCAGAGAAGAAACTTGTTTCTAACTTTGACTTTTGCTATACAGCATACTTCCGTAATACTGATATAGTTGGATATGTGTGTTATGATTGGGATGATTGATTGATTATATTTTTGCAGACAAATAACGGTGTTGCAATTCAAATATATATATTTAGGTACATGCAAGTGATGCTGAATATTCCTAAGAAGGAAACATTTTATGTCATTCCTGTGTAGTAGGGCATAGTATATAATCTAATATTAATGTGATATTATACAAAACAATGGTGTTATATCTTTTAATGACAGCATGTTGGAACAAAATATGGCAAAAATAGCTGATACAACTTCATGTCTCAATTTATCCATTTCAAATTAAGAAATGACATTTCATTTCATTTATATTATATCATTAATCCATATAATATAGAAAGAAATGTGACTCTAAGCTGTCTGAACATGAAAAAGAGTCCTTCATGAGTGTTGTTCACTATTTCTATCACTATGCAGTGGATATAAAAAGTCTAAATGCCACTGTTAAAATGCCAGATGTAAAAAAAACAAACCAAAAAACTGAACCAAGATAAATCATTTCAAAATCTTTTCCACTTACAATATAACATATAAGTTGTACAATTCAACTGAAAAACAAACAAATCTTTTTTGGGAAAAATAACAATAAAAACATATAAAGACCTGGTTGCATAAGTGTGCACACCCTTAAACTAATGCTTTCTTGAAGCTCCTTTTGATTTTAATGACAGCATTCAGGTTTTTGGACTAAGAGCCAGTTAGCATTGGAAACCTGCTCTTTTTTGCCAAAGTGCTACAAATCTCTCAGGTTGTAAAGGCATCTCTTATGCATAGTCCTTTTCAAGTCACCCCACAGACTGTCAATTGGATTCAAGTCTGGGCTCTGGCTGGACCATTCTACAACTTCAATCTTCTAGTTGAAGCCAGTCTTTTGTTGATTGGAGGCATGCTTTGGGTCATTATTGTGTTGAAAGATGAAATTTGTCTTCAACTTCAGCATTTTAGCGAAGGCCTAAAGGTTTTGTGCCAACATTGACTGATATTTGGAATGGTTCATAATTCGGTCTACCGTGACTAAAGCAGTTCCAGCTTAAAAAAAGCATCTTCAGAACATAATGCTGCCATCGCCATGCTTCACTGTGGGTATGATGTACTTTTGGTGATGTGCAGTATTGTTTTTGTGCCAAACATACTTTTTGGAATTATGGCCAAAAAGTTCAACCTTGGTGTCAGCAGACCATAACACATTTTCCAATGTGCTTTGTCAGACTTGATGTAGGTTTTTGCAAAATAATGTAGTCAGGCTTGGATATGTTTCTTTGTAACAAGAGGCTTCCATCTTGCCAACTTACCTCACAGCCCATTCATATGAAGAATATGGGAGATTGTTGTCATAATCAGTTCTTGCCAGAAATTCCTTCAGCTCTTTTAATGCTGCTGTTGGTCTCTTGGTAGCCTCTCCGATTCTTTATCAAATTTGGAGGGACAGTCAGTTCTTGGTAATGTCACTGTTGTGCCATATTTTCTCCACTTATTGACAACGGCCTTCACTGTGTTCCATAGTATTGTCTATCCAAAACCTTGGATTTTGTTTTTTGTATCCTTTTCCTGACTGATACCTTCAAACAATGAGATCCTATCAGATCTGCCATTGCATTGCTTCAGCCCTGCTTCGCTTCAATGGCATCCTGCCATAAAGGGAGGAAAGGAGGAGTAAGAGAATATAAGGGATATAGGGAGGGGGATGACAGGATGAACCAGAGGTGCCAGGCTGGAACAGAGCCTGGAAGATCCAAGAACACAAGTGTGAGAACAGAATGCAAACATCCACCAAGAGGCACCAAATTTTAGGGCTGTTACCAAAATACCTAGTTTGAATACTATTGGATATTTATAAAAGGAGCAAGTGGGGGGGGGGGCTTGGGAGAAGGGAAAAACACTGGGTTTATGTAAGAATATTCAGATCTTGCTTTGCTTACTCTGTTACCATCTGGCTTTAGTAAAAGGATACATTTCACTACAAATGGAATCAAGGGTCTTTCTTTCCTAAATGCCCAAACTGGGACAGCCCTGACAGATCCCTTTGATCCTTGTAAGCAATTTTCAGACCATGGTTTTTGCTGGGAAAGGCAACTAATTTAATTAATTTAATTTTTTTAATTATTAAATTTTCATACCGCCCTTCTCCCGAAGGACTCAGGGCGGTGCACAGCCAAAGTTAAAATAAACAAATATATAAAATTTAAAAAACAATTTAAAAACATATTAAATAATTTGGCCCTCACATTAAAAAACAGAACAACCCCCTTAAAATTAATATTTAGGCCAGCCCTGCTTGTCGAAAGAGCAGTGTCTTAAGGGCACTGATTGATAGAACCAGGTCTTAAAATGCTGTTCCAGAACACCAGAGAATGGGCGGCCAGCCTCAACTCAGGCTGCAAGATGTTGCAGAGGGTGGGGGCAAATCCCATGTACCAAGTACTTAGAATTAAACAATTAACGTAAGTTTAAACAATTAAACATATAGAACAAAGTTTATTTGTGTGTGTGCACTCTAATAGTAGCAAAAAGAATAATCCTTAGGAGATGGAAAATACTATAATTCCAGATATAAAGGCTTGGATTTTAGAGATTTGTGATTTAGAAATTTTTGAGAAAACAATTGTTCAGTTAATTGGAAAATGTCGCATCTTTCCTTTCGGGGAAAAATATTGGACAGGTTGTATCAATATTGAAATATTTTTTAATATTTATTAAAACATTACTTTTTTTGAATTTTTTTTATTATTTTTCATCAGCATATTTAAATGTACAGTCTTTTATCCATCCTTATACATTGTTCGTTCATCTTATTCTTTAACTTCTATTAGCTAATTAATAAATTGTTCGGGTCTGCTCTTTTGCCATTTCCTTCCTTTGTTTTACACAACCTTTCCTTTTTCTCTTCCTTTCTTTCTCCTCTTTTCTTTCTACTTTCCTCATTCCTCCTCTCCTTTCCTTTTCTGCTTCCTCTCTTTCCCCTCTCCTCTCTTCTTCCTCCCCTTCTTACGCTCTCTCGTACTCTTCTTTCCCCTTCCTTCTTCCTCTCCTTTTCCCCTTCTTTTCTTCTCACCTCCCAACTCCCCTACTCTCCCCTCTCTACTCCTCCCCTCTTTCCCATTCCCTTGTTGTTTCCTTTTTAAATTCAATCTAGGGTGGTATTCGAGCAGACCCGATTTCTATTTACATGCATCTTCATTTCAAATTTCTTTTTTGCTTTACAATTATTACTCTTCTAATATTCCTGTACATTATCAATCAATCCATGTATCATCTGGGTATAACTTTTGTGCCATCATCTTCAAAGTTTATCATCATTTCTTAACATATATATTTATTTATCCTTCCTTTATTATTATTTTATTTTTTATTTTTATTAATGTTTTTTTATCTTTAAATATTTTTTTTTAAAATTGCAAGATCAGGTGAACTCAGAAGATAATTGTCATTACAGCTTCTTTGTACGTGCTTGCTTTATATGATTTTTTTCTACAATATTTTCTTTTCCTTTATTGTTTCTTTCCTTTTTATTTTACATTATTTTATGATTGCATGTTTGAAAATGGATTAATAAAAAGTACCTGGTTTTAAAAAATGAACTCCAAGAAAACTGTATCTCACTATATTTTATGATCGCAATTAAAATGTGAATATTGCAGGTAGAATTAAAATTTGGAGAGAGTACGGTAGACAAGACTTCTTTTTTTTTTTTAGTAAAGTAGGAAGACTTATTTTCAGGAATGGAACCAGTCTGGAGAGAAGCAAAACTGGAGGGGAAAGAAAAGGAGATAGAAAAGGAAACCAAACAGCAGAAGCTATTCAAGGGAAATATTCAGACGTTTTTTCAACAAAGAAAGAATCTCCTGGACAGAGAGAACCAAAAGGAGAGAGAGAGAGAGAGAGAGAGAGAGAGAGAGAGAGAGAGAGAGAGAGAGAGAGAGAGAGAGAGAGAGAGAGAGAGAAGCAGAAAAGGAGGTATGGATTGGAAGAGAATGACCAATTAAGCTTATGTAAAAGTGGCTAGCATGGCCACTAATGAAAAAACCAAACAATGGGTCTTGGTCTGAGCAATGTGTAAAAAAGAGAGCAGATTACCAGACTTGAGTGTGGAGACATGAGGAGGAGAATTGGGTGCAAGAGAACTGAGTTGTTGATCCTAAAAGAGCCAGAAAAAAATCAACATAACATGGCTGATTTTCTTCCTTCAGGCTCACACAGAATTATATCTTTGGGCAATCATGATTTAGATTACTGTTCTTGTCTACTTTTCTTGTAGGTTAGTACATCCCACGAACCTCCTCACATCTCCACTAGTTACTCCTTCACTTGCTAGTTACTGCAAGTACTCTCTATCAGTACAGATGTTAAATATGTAATTTATATAAGAGATCTGTGTCCGACATTAACAAAAAACATTGAAGTTTACAATGGACTAATTCAGTGGTTCTCAACCTTCCTAATGCCATGACCCTTTAATGCAGTTCCTTATGTTGTGGTGACCCCCAACCATAAAATTATTCCTAAGACCATTGACAATATGTGTTTTCCAATGGTCTTAGGCGACCCCTGTGAAAGGGTCGTTTGACCCCCAAAGGGGTCCCGACCCACAGGTCGAGAACCACTGGACTAATTCAAGATCTTGGAAAATAAAGTGGGTATGTGAACAATTTGCAGTTTGCAAATTGCAATTTGCAATTTGAAAATGTAAGAGTTCATTTGGAGCCCTCAGAGCCTGCCAACACTCTTTCACTTGGCCCCCAATTCATTGTCATTGTTGTGCAAGTTACAAAGTAGGATAGCTTGCCAGCTCATGAATCACAGATGATTTAACAGTTTTCCTGCTAAATGAGAGGAAAGATATGGTAAAGATTGAATCTAGTAATATTTATGATTCTGTGCTGTAACTAGGCTTTGTTGACTCTTAGTTTTCTTCAGGTTTTGATTTATTTCTTGTGTGAATCCAGGATTAGTTATCCTAGTCTCTTTGATTTCTTGTCTCCCTCAGAACACAATAGGATAAGTCAGCCAAGCATCTTCTGAATTAGAACCTGTGCATTACGAATTTATACCAAGTCCAAGTATGCTTTAGAAATTCTGACAGATATAGTAGCAAAAATGCAGATTAGACCATACAACAAAGAAAGTGTGGTATGTGACATTCTAACTATGTACTACAACCAAAACATTTAGATAAAATATAAGATATACCCAATGTTCAATAAAGATAAATATATACGTCCCTCCCTATCTTTTCTTAATCTGCTTTTCATTCAAAAGAAATGAAAAATTAGAAAAAAATGAAGTGATTGTATAGCAAACAAAAAAGAAGATGCATACCAAAAAAATGGAAGTTTACAGTAGACGTAGAAGTAGAAAAATAGAAGTATACAAATGACATCATCTTTGGGATGGCATATCAAAGTTGGGGTGCCATTATGCAGAATATCTCTCTTTGCTAGAGATCCACCATATCAGAGTGGGTCAATATATGGTATCTATGGACAATGCTGAAGCTTGACCACATGGTAGAAAGCTGCAACATGGATGCCAATCACAAACTTTGTGAAACTTCTCAAGTGCCTACACCATTGCCTTTCATAACCTGGACAGGATCTTTATATTTGCATAGAGCAGAAACATCTGATAACATTTTAATACCAAATCTGTAAAAAATGTCTTGTTGATTAATGATTATAAATGTTAGGAATTACAGTTTATTACCAACTATCCAGTTATTTCTGTTACATTCAGGTCTTACACACAACTGCTGTAAAAATTGAAATATTTTATACGTTATTTTGGGGTCCTTACCTAATACTTGGAACAATCCTGCCAAGCTTTGGACTTCCAACCATCCTGAAGATGAAAATTTTCTCAAACACGACTTGAAGCCAAAGCCTGGGAATTGTTTGCTCTCTATTTTCCACTGCTCTGCATTGTTTGGAGGTCTATAATGGTCTCACAGGCTAATGCAATTAAACATCACTTGACTGGCTAGGTATACAACATTATTTTTAAATTGATAGCACTCCTGAACATAAAGCTAACTCTGAAGTAAACATAGAGGAATGCATGGTAAAATAAGTTAAGAGCTGTCAGTTTACTTCTTAATGGACAGTTGTTAGCTTAGGTTTTTTTGGGGGGGGCGGGGAGGAAAAGATTTGAAGATGCTTGCAATCTTATCTGTGTGCTTCTAATTCCACACCTATACAATGCAATATTCCCATACAAATGGCAAACCAAACATTTATAGTACTAATATCGATATCTTTGAAGAATTCAATTTCCAAATAAAGAATTATTATTTTGAAGGTTGTGTTAACTTAGAATTTATTCCTTTAAAACCGAGGAAAGAGAAGTGTCAAAAGGAGCTTATATTCTCTAAGGCAGCTACAGTAGTAAAAACGTAAAAATATTAGAATCTCATACAGATGTCTTTTATTCAGTCCCTGAATATGTTTCTTTTAATGAATGAGGACTGAAATAAGGGATCTATTTGCTATTCTACCTCTGCCCCTTTAAGTACTGTGCGGACCAACAAGGTCAGTAGAGAATTATTATGCCCACCTTTTTTTTAGATTTGTCTTGTATTTGAAAAAGAATGTCTTCAAAATGCTTTTAAGGTGATTTGGGTTCACTTCTTCCTCTCCTATTCACCCCCAGCCCTAACTGTAAAACATAAGAGAGATATAGAAGCTATCTATTTGGGATGAATAAGAATAGCTTGTATCAGTGTTATAGAAAATGCAAAAGACAAAAATGGACAGAGACTGTAATAAACAAAACTAGCAGAAATAAGAGTTGCTAACCATTCAGAGCTTTGCAAACAAGCGATGACCCTCCTCCTTTCAGTTCTCACAAACTTTATTAAAATCTTTATTTTCCATCTGGAAGGGAGAAGAAGCAGAGAGCACTGATTACTAAAATAACATTTTTGATATGTAACTTCAATTTATTCTCCACAACAGTGTTGTGATTAGACAGCTTTTTAAGTGGGACTAAAAGCAGGGGTGGGCTTCAAAAATTTTAGCAAGGGGCTCTCTGCCTGGTTGCTGGGTAGGCGTGGCCATGGTGGGAGTGGCCTAGTCCTGCACCATGGTGGGGGGCATTTTTGTCCTCCCTGGGCTCTGGAGGCTTTCCTGGAGCCTCCGGGAGGGTGAAAACAGCTTCCCCAGGCTCTGGAGGTCCTCTTCCTGAACTTCCGGTAGGCCCATTTTTTGCCTTACCCAAGCCTCCGCATGCACTCTGCATTTACCTGCATCCCAAATGGGCTGGGGGGGGACTCCTGGGAGGGGC